>CAJNDV010004503.1:19735-33961 GCA_905221635.1 Symbiodinium sp. CCMP2456 | reverse complement strand
ATGTTAAGCCATGTTAAGAGCCGAAAATGCCGATCTTGCCGTGCTTTTCGCACATTGTTAACAAGCAAACTCAGGCAAACGAGGGCGATGGACCCAGTCCCTTGCTGTCGTCCTATCTCGTCCATTCCGGGGTGGTTATCGTACTGCAGCAGCGGCACCTGCAGTTCAGAACGGGTTGAATACCTTCATCAGCAACAGTCGAGACTCGTATGGTGCAGAAACCATCTGTGCTGTGGTGATGATAATCATGGTCACTGTTCCCATCAGCTGCAGGTCGAGCTGGCTGCCATCAGCAGCAGCAAAGGCCCGTAAGCGTGGAATTTGCAGCCGTGACGATCATTGGGGGTCTTGGGCAACGCAGTTTGCCGGAGTCGATAATATATTAGGGCAGAACTCTACAGCCTTGGGTCAATCTCCTGTCTTATGTCGTGCAACAAAGTCAAGACAGTCTACAAATGCGAAATGAGGCCCCCGCAAACAGCGATCAAAGTGCGACAATGGGAGTTCGAAGCAGAAGGAGCTCTAGGGAACCCGACATGTACCAGAAGCAGCAGAAGTTTATGCTTGAGCGAGGGACGGTTTTCTAAGGTATCGGATTCTGCCGCACTAACATAGATGGACAGCAGACCAGCTATTTGGCTTGATTGGAATGACCTTCTGGTCATGCAGTTTACACAGGTTCAGCCGAACTGCTTCGTTAGGTAGGCCCGCAAGTATCCAGGCAAGGTCAGGCAAACGGGGCGTGAACTAATCGGTCGCCAGGCATCTGAATCAACAAAGCGCTCTGAAGCCTTGCCTCTTAAGACAGTGATCCCAACAAGCTTTGCATTCATGGGAGCACAAACACATGAAAGTGGGTACGTATCCAAAAAGTTGATATCGTTTCGCTTGACAGGGAGTTTGCGCAGGGTAGGTCGACCCCAGGCCAGCCAGCCCGAGGGCCGAGGTTGGAGATCTCGCTCGCTTTCACCTATGATGCAACCCCAAGATTCGTGCTTGACCTGTGTCTCCCGCGCATTGGACCGAAGAACTTGGGACTCATCGCGAAAGTTCTGCAGACACCTCGACCTGCGAAGGTGCCGTAGCGCAGCCGGTGCATGCGGACACCATGCACGGCGTGACACGGTGACTTGGACTTGGGCAGTTTCGGAGACGCTACTGGTAGAACTCCGCAGCTCTGCGAACATGAGCTGATTCTTTCAGTGCGCCGGTGCTGACCGAACGGGACCCGATTGTGGCAGCAGGTTTCTTCAGAGCGACATTGCCCTCCACGATGCTCCGGGCCTGGAGTGTGTTCCAGGCAGCTTCCTTCTAAAAAACATGCTGTGTAACATGCTGGTGTCGTCCGTCCTGAACAACAAGGGGTCCATCCACGAATCCATGCCATGCTCCCTTCAAGAAGCAGTTCGGACGAAACGACTCTCTTCGAAGGCCTTGAACAGGAATGCGGACTGACAAGGAAGCACCGCACCGCTACCTCAGCCTTTCGGATCAAATCCACTCTACAAGGTCCCTGGCCAGGAAATCTCATTTAGACCATCTGGGATTGAGGTTGACGCATCTAGGTGTGGCACGCACAGAGCACAGCATGAATCAGCGGTGAACCGAGTCCAAATTCCCACTTGTAATCCTTGGGCTTCCATGTGGGATGGCCACCATGGGAAGCGTGTCTGGGGCACAAGCTCCGATCCTACCGCGAACCCTGAGTGCCTCGTTGCCGTGTAGAGGTTCTCGGGTGAGCCGCGGGATGCTAGGGTTTCTGTACAGCCGTTACAGCTGCCGCTTGTCGTGCTTTACGACTGCTGCAAAGCCTCGACTGCTTGACTGCACCCAGGTACGCCAAGCTCTTCCAAGAAGCAGCTGGAGCGAAGTCCGGAGCCAGGGCGATCGAGACCGAGGCGGACGTGACGACCAGAACAGGTCGCATAAAGATGACAATGGCAGCCAGCCGTGGAATATGCCGTGCGTTCCTTTGGTATACCTCGTTGCTCGAGAATCCTTACAGAGTTCTTAAAGAATCTGGACAGCAGAAGAGATATCACACGACGCCCACTTGTAAAGGAGGGAGGAATTCAGAGACACGACGAATTCCCCCCCCCCCCCCCCCCTTCTTCCAGCTCTTTCGGCCCAGCGTCGCAGAGGCGCTGCTAAATCGCCGTCCCGAGCGACTCAAGCGCTTCGAGGGCGCAGCAGGGCATTTCTCGCTCCCGAGGCCCTTTCAGAGCATCAGAGCATCTTTCGCCTATAGAAACCCTAGATCCCTTTCAGGGACATACAGTGGCCCTTTGGTTCTCCGGGTCACGGGCATTCGTGGGCTCCTGCTTTCGGAGGCTATGGATCTGAGATTTTTGAGTCCTGAATCTGAAGTTCTGGGAAGCGTTCAGAATCCTTCAGACGTGAGCACCTGCAGGGGCCCCGAGGCTCTGGACACCACCATGGTGGGTGGCATCATCCAGGCTCGGGGTTTTGAGCTCAACATCCAGGGCTGGTGCTTCGGGTTGGGGCTTCTCGATATTCTCGATTGAGGGTTGCGGTTTATTCGCAGCGTAAGGTCATGATCCTCCAGCTGCCATAGATCGATGCCGGCTTAGGATTGAGTCGTGAGTGCCATGCTGCCAGACCACCAGTACTCATCATGATCACAAGCCATCCAGCAGCATGGTGAAGCTTGGTCTAGTGCTGCAGGACTTGCCCCCCAAACTTCAAACCCAAAACAGCAAGATCCCCGAAGCCCTCATTGGAGCGACAGGGCACCGACATCGGCCCGCGATTCCCCCGCCGCGCCTCGCGGCCGAAGCTGGAAGAAGGCCTCGGATTTTGTGTTTCTTGTCGTTCGTGGGTCCAGTCTTTCTATCTCTAGCGCTTTAACTTGTAAACAGGTCTACGTCAGTCCATGATGCCGGTAGTGGCTAGGTGGTAGAACATAAGCCTACTTAACAATGAAGGCAAAGAGTGACATGATAGTCGTGATTTGGAGCCTCGAATCTGGGAATGCGCTCCAGTTGTGGCTGCTTTTCTGGCGGGTGGTCTTGTGGAGGCTTTTCCTGCGGCGTGGCCCCGATTCAAACATCAATCGCCTGCGTATCGGCCACAGCCTCTTTGAGCCTTCCTTGTCAAGAGCACCAACACCAGACCAAACCGACCAAGCCCTCAGCTCGAAGGTTTGAAGACATTCCGAACTAATGTAGGGGCCTTAATACATAGAATAGGGTTTTGGGGGCTCCTTACTATAATTATAGTATACCATCCCCAAAGCCTTATTCTGAGTCTTAAGGCCCCTTTTTATTACTTGGAGAGGCGCCGCCGGAGGCATCTCTCGCCCGGTGATCTGGCGCTACCACGAGAGCACCAAGGAAGTTGCCCCACAGGCGTCGAGTTGTTCTGGGATTCTTGGGGCCGCCTTTAGGGTTTGGGGTTTAGTTTAGGGTTTAGAGTTTAGGGTGATTGGAATATGGTTCGGGTGGTTATAGTATCATTATACAGGGACTTTCGTGGACTATGATTATATCACTAATGCTAAATCCCGTGGATTCGGCGAGATGGTGGCTGATCAAGCTGCGAACTTCCAGGAAACGTGGCAGAGCACATTCAAATAGATCAATGTGACGGTTCGGAACGGTTCCCAGTGCGAGGCTGTTTCGGAAAGCAGCTTCTGCGAGCCCTTCGACTCCGGTCAGCGTCCACACAAAAAGCAAACTAGCAGGCAGTCCCACACGCGAAGCCTTCGTGCAGCCTTGAAGCGTGAACCTTAAACACTTTTTCCGGTCCGTTTCGGGTTTGTTGTGTCGTTTTTCTTGGGGTGAACGAGAGACTCCAGGGCCTGCAGGCCTAAGACCTGTTTGACGATGTGGAGCGACAGGTCTACGAGCCTCCGCCCAAGCTGGGATACCTGGAGCTGATCCACAAGCACGAGCAGTTCAAGTACCGTGGTGAGAAGAGGTGTGCTAATGCCAATCGACGCCCACTGACTTACCGGAAGAGGATGCAGGGGTTCACGACTCGGGGTTTCGGGCGCATGGGCACGCAAATGGGTTTGACAGAAGGCAAAAGGCAGATCAGAACAGCCATGCGTCAACTAGTGCTGATAGCAAGCCAGTTTAGCGGTAAGATGAGAAGATGGCAAGAAAGCTTCGTGCACGACATGCGTGCACACTGCCGGTCCGAGGCAGGAGGAGCAGCGCAGCTGGGAACAGCATCGTGCACAGGTGCCGGCTTTTCTTGCCGATGTCTTTCTTGATGGGTCAAGGCTCTAAGGCTCTAAGCAATTTGACTAACCTTCCGGCGAAGATGCCCCACAAGCCTTACCAGCCCCATTCACGCTTAATCTCCCCAGATGCCCCAAAGCCTATAAAGCCGGTAAGGCCTGCAAAGCCTGGAAACCCTAAAGGCCTCGAATTCATAGCCTCATAATAGCCTTAAATCCCCGCCACCCGAAACTTTCTTCTTGCACGCCGACGCAGATCCAAACTGAATCGAAAGGCAGAGCTGCGGCAGCGGAGGGCCTTCGACGGCGCCTTTGGCATCGCCAGCGACCGGGGAGAGCATCGGGAGGGAGGCATCGAGAGAAAGAAAGCGGGCATCAGCTTCTTAGGCTTCTGTGGACAAGGAATGCTGTTGGGGCTTTGATGAAGAGGAGTTTTTTTTGGCTGCGTGATTTGGGGATAGGATGGGATAAGAGTCTACGGAAAGAGTTTTCTGTTTGGGGTTTATGGGATCCTGCTTCAGGAAGTTGACGGGGCTTGTCGCTCCCGGCCATCGCAAGAGAAAGTCTGCACCTACGGCCTAAGGCTTGAAATCGGCCCTGGGGTCGAAATGCATCACAAAGGTCCGTGAGACCGCAGTCTGCTGACCAGGTGGTCGAAAGCGGATTGCTGTGGGCGGCTCTTTTGCATCTTTCTGGGCTGAGACCCGGTCTCAGGTGGGTCTGCCGGGAGCCGGCGATCCTGCAGTGTACTGTAGGGTGTCCCCGAAGCTGTGCCCTCGAGTTCTCTTTTGTCAGAACACCGGGACTGAAGTTTTTTTCTTACCGCTGCATCTCAGGCGGCCCCGAGCATCTCAACGCTCCGGAGGGCCACCCTCTCGCCGACCCGACACAGGAGGCCGCATAAAGATTAGACCTCAGTGTTTTGGGTCTTCAGGCTCGAATCGATTGGGCCGTTGGCCAGAGAAGGCTTAATCTCTGGACCTTTAGATCCCCTGCGCCGGCGAGAGCTGGGCTATCAAGCATGCAGGTTATCATCATGGTGGGAAGGACTTGCAATGGTAATTATGAGAGTTGTGCAGTCGAAGACGGGAACGGCCCCGGGAAACTGAGCCAGGCGCTTGGCGAGCAGCTTTACGATGGCGCAGCCGGTTGCAAAAGTGCTTGGCGTCACCTGACTTGCAAGAGGAGGGAACTGTGGAACCGAGTCTTTTGCAATGATGTCCTTCTCACACGGTTCGTAGGCACAGACAGATGATGAAACGCAGAGTCCGTGAAAGAAGCTTGGCATCAAGCCCATCAAGCACAGTACGCATCACCAGGGAAGTCGCCGGATTGCGAGGATCTCAGTCTCTGAGCCTTTGTCTGAGAGTGGTTGTCCCGAGGATCGCCGCGGCAGGACTCCGATGCCCTGATCCTCGGGTCTCGTGTTTGCCCGGATGTGGGATTCAGGTCTGTCATATCAGGGAACATATATCTTCGGTTCCGAACGCCTTGACAACGGGGCGAATCTGCTTGCAGGTAACAGAGAGAAGTATTCATGACGTCTTTTGCTGTGCGTGTGCGCAGACTGTAAGTTTAAATGTTCGGTTTAGTCCATAACGCAGTGTTAATTCCAGCAAATAGATAAATGGAGACATGGATGATAAGTTAACATGGACGAGAAGTTCAATGGACAGACGTGTATGCAGACAATCTAGCTAGTTGTCTCGACAAGACTGCCGATGAATCACCTGCTAAAGCGTTGTTGAGACCACATCCATCTCCCCTAGCGAGGAGGGCATCCGCCCGGCACCTGTGGCCAACTTCTCCCAGCTGGAGGAAAGCAGGGTTTAGGGTTTAGGGTTTAGGGTTTAGGGTTTAGGGTTTAGGGTTTAGGGCCTAGCCGAGAGGCCCGAAGCCAGAAACCTCCATGTCAGCACACTTTGGATCATCACTCCCGGCCCGACTCCCGGTCCGAATCCAGAAGCCCGTGTGTAAGGCTTGAGGGTTTTGGGGTGAGCAGTTTCAGGGCGACCGGCAATACTTGCAATGCAATCCTGGAGTTGAGAAGCCCCAAATCATGTCATACAATCCCAGCCCTGAGCCCTACACCCTAAAGTTTACGGCCTAAGCGCTAACACCCCACACCCTAGAACCCTTAAAAAGAAAGCCGCGCAGCCCTAGCCTGACTCGAATGCCCAGGAGCACTCAGCTGAGAATCGAGAGCAGCGGCTACGAGATTTCGAAGGTTCCACGGGAACCCCAAACCTGGCGGGTTGAAAGTTAAGCGTTGAGGGAGCTGCCGGGATAAAAATGGATATAAGGTATAGGTAGGTATATGTATGTAAGCCTGTATGTATGTATGTATGTATGTATGTATGTATGTATGTATGTATGTGTGTATGTATGTATGTGTATGTATACGTATACGTGTATGTGTATGTGTATGTGTATGTGTATGTGTATGTGTATGTGTATGCTATGTCCTTTTGAATTTATTTCTTGCTAGGCGTGCGTCTTTGATAGACTCCATCGCATCAAATGAAACATGTATCTTATGTATATGTATACATCAACACCCATATTACTCTTTTTTCTTTCTATCTGTATGAATGATCTAAGACATGAGACGTCTGTGCTGCTCGGCTCTGCAGGCTTGGTCGAGGTTTCAATCACCTTTCCCGCCTTTGGGGCTGACGGCCTGGGATTCGGGGTTCCAACTTGACTGTATACTGTATACATTATACATGTATATATATATATAGATTACCACACACACATATGTATATATATATATATATATATAAGTTCATGTATACATATATATATCTATATATATATATATATGTTATGTAAAAGCCCTAGGAGCCCCTAACTGCTGAGCTATTCTTTTAATCGCCTCTAAGCCGAGTGGTTGGCGCGAGGTGCAGCGGGACGACGGAGCGGCCTGCTTCTGGGCAGGCGAACGACTGTTTTTCTATAGGATTCGTCTTGAGGGTTTGTGCGGCTTCGTTAGAGTGCTTCAGATCTACAGGGTTGAGGGAGGGTGGCTTCGAATTGGATTTGTAACTTTTTCGAGGCAGCGCGAGCTTCTTCCCCAGAGTGCTGCTGAGAGAGCTGGCTGGGGGCGTCAGGCGGGTGGGACATGGTTTGGGCTTGGAGCTTCAAGAGTTGGAATTCGGGTTGTACTCGATTTGGCTTGGATTTATTCCTGTTGGTTGCGAAGAATTGGGCTTTTCTCTTTGGCGCTGGTGTGCCGGGATCAACGGCCCCAAATCCGTAAATCCGAAACCCTATACCTCAGGCTCCCATACCCTGGCCCTGGCCGAAGAAAAATCTCAGAAGTTGCAGCCATGCCGCTTCTCCTGCTAAAAGTAGCAGGAGCAGTGGAAGTAGTAGGAGCAGTAGGAGCCGCAATGGCAGTAGCAGTGCTCCCATAACCAGGAGATGGGCAGTTACCTGGCGCGAAGTCCGCGTGATCGCGAGATCATCGACAAGATGATTGCAGGCCTCGGGAAGTCTTGTTCACATCTCTTCCCAAGAAGGGGCGGATGGGCAGTCCTAAAATAGTGGCGATCCAGTGCCTCAAACCGTTTCTGCTTAGACGGGACTTCAGAGGAAACAGATGGAAATAGCCCCGAACCGTGAAGCCGACGTGCAAAACCAAAAACTGTAAACGCCGTTGAATCTTTCTCGTCGTACAAGCCGCTGCGATGCTTGAGCTCTGCGGCTTGTATGTTTATGCTTTTAGGGCTTGCGAGTGTTTGAGAATCCAGAGCTGTGGGGTGGACGGAGAAACCCCTCGTGGTCAAGGTGTGGAGCTCACCATCGGCTGATCCGGAAGTGGAGCTTCGGCATTTTCAAAAAAAGATGTTATTAAAGTTGGCCCCCGCCCGCCCCTCCGTCGGTGCGACCCGGTCGTGTGTGTATGGAGCCTCGTACTCGGACTGCCAGCCTTCAAACTCCTGGATCGGTCACTCTCATGATCCGAACCCAGACTAGGCCTAGACTCTAGTCACCCTGGACCCTAAATCCTCAACCCTAACATGGAGACCGGTAAGCCCCAAGTTTGCTTGGCTCATGAGGGAACCTATAAAAATTCGCAGCCACGGAGGCGGGGGGGGGGGGGGGCCAACAAACGGATGCGATGAAGTTGGGCGCACGACTTCCAGAAGGAATGCTGCGCTGGCATCCCAGGCTTTGCCAAAGGCAAAGCGCAGCATCCGAAGTTTACAGCAGACATGCATAGCAGATACGTGCTGATAGATGTAGACACGGAGACACGTACCGTTAAACAAAAACGCATATTCCACATGTGTCTGTGACCGTGTGTTGATTTTACAAAGACTAACGTACGTGAATATCTTTATCTTGGCCCAAGGTCAGCGTATTGTCCGCCGCAAGCAGCAGGCCAAGCTCGTGCCTTCAAAAGATCTAGAATTACTTGTCAGTTGTGGCATCAATGTATGTTTGAAAGGCTGATGTGATTGGTAATGCTATCCGTAATGACAATATGATCGCAATAGTATATGTCCAGTCAAGCCTGGCTTTCACTAACCAGGATACCTACAGAAGAAGCATTCTTGACCTGTTGCCTTTTGCACAGATGTCAGTGCACAAGACACTTGCTGAGCAGATCTCAGAAGACTGCCATCCTAGTAGGCCGCAGGCGTTGTAGGATGTACATTCGCACAGACTGCCGAAGGCTGCGGGAGGCTTTCAAAACAAGTGCTGGGTAACTGCCTGTCTTGCGTGTTTCTCGACTGTCATACCAGACTGCAAGAAGTGGGATGGGTGCACAGAAAGATCGGTAGATTACTTGGTAGATGAGACACCGAAGGCACCGAAACGCAGTGACAGCCAAAGCAATGCAGGGAGGGAAGAGTTGCGGGAAAATCAGCAGCAGCTGCAGGTGCTTACACAATCTGTCGCTGCTGGGTACTGTACAAACATACTTCCGGCCCCAACTCGAATTTGCAGATATCAGCGCATTAGATACCAGCTTCGCGTCCTGACATCCACCTTGTTGTTCCGCAGTGTAGGCGTGCCCTCGGGTGGGTGGCCATGTAAGAAATGCCTGCAGGAAGTGCCAGGAGGGTTCCGGGATGTTCAGGGTTCATCCTTTCAGTCTTGTGATGTAAGGACAGAAGATCCGACATGTTGTTGAAGCGGTCCTTTTGTGATTTATTCCATCGCAGAAACTCGCGCAGCAGCCTGTGCTGTGGTGAGCCGTCTAACTCCCGAGCCCCTAAGACCAAAATTGCCCGTCCTCGTCGACTGGCCAAATACCCCTTCGAACACCTGAAGAAAAAGTTGTCATGCAGCTGTCCTCAAACCTGCTTGTTTGTTATTATACACATATACCAAGGAATTCAAAGCATAGTTTGGGAGGTGGCTCGGGGCGGGGACGGCCCGACGTCAATTGTGAGCACGACAAAGAAGCCACGGACCGCCCTGAAACAAGCCGAGTGTTGAGCAAGCCCCGAGATACATAAACATGTCAATACAAACACACCCATCTGTGTAGGTCTCTCTCTCTCTCTCTGTGTCTGTTATTATGTACGTGTATGTATTTGCATGCAGCCGCAGGTTTGTGTGTGTATATATATATATATATTTAGATTGGTATACATGAATAAACCGTTAAGTAAATACAGAAATAAACAGTTCAATGAATCAAGAATCATATATTTATATATAGATATATCTGTCTGTATACATATATATATATATATGTGTTTCTCTCTGTCTATATATATATATATCTAAGTCGAAGTATAAATAATGAATACATAACTAAATAGATGAATTCATAAATCGATATACACACACCCTGTTGCACACATAGATCTGGATTCTAGATGAATCAGAGAGGGCCTTTCAGTTCCACTTCAATCGGTAGAAGACAAGGCCGGCACCGGCAAGAGCGATGATCTCTCCGAGGTCCGGTGAAGGGCTTTCCGATTTATGGTTACTTTCGGTCAGGGGGCAATGCGTTGAGAATTTCTTGTTGCCATGACTATTCTACAGATCTGCCGTTTATGACCGTTTATGCTGCTATAACCATGCTTACCAGGCGGTTGCCGTGTGGTTTTGTTCGTCTCATCTTGAGCACTGGTACTGTTGTCTGTCAGGTCTTTTGTTACTTGTACCAGAAGCATCACGTTCCGCAGTATCAGCTATGCTTGTCATCATCAGCAGTGGCATCGTGCTTCTCCTCGTCATCATGTAAGCTGTTAAGTATGATCAGGAGTGCTCTCGTCGTCGTTCTTGTTGCTGCCGTTTTCACTCGTGGGTCCCGATCGCAAAGATGCGGAGTATCATCGTGTCTGTTGCTGTGCATCCATGAAATTATGGGATCTTTAGAAGAGCTGGTTCTAAAGGGGAGGGGCTACTAGGGCACCTACGGGAGCTCTCGAGAGACTCGGGGACCATTGGGCCATGTTCTCCGGAACCCCGCTCTGGCAAGGATCCTATAAACTGATTGCAGGGTTGCGTTTGATGTTGGAATTGTTGCAGCAGGGTTTGGAGGCTTCCGAATGGCGGTGGTAGGGTGATAGTAAAGTAGCAGCAGCAGTAGCACAGTTGGAGAAGGAGCAGGAGCAGGATTAATAGTAGGAGAAGTAGGAGCAGCAGCAGCAGCAGCAGCAGTAGAGGGTTAACCAGTAGCAGTAGCAGCAGTAGTAGTAGTAGTAGTAGTAGTAGTAGTTGTCGTGGTAGTTGCAGTTGCAGCATGGTCGTCGTCGTCATCATCATCATCATTATCATCATCATCACCACCATCATCATCACCATCACCATCATCATCATCATCGTCATCGTCATCAGCATCTCCGCCAGCTATCATCATGTTATTCCTCTTCATTGACCTCTTCGTTGTAGCCCTCGTTATAGTCCTCGTCACCTTTACCATCACTATCGTATCACTGTGGAGACAACAACAGCCATAAGTTTATCAGGCACGACCGACAAGACATGTTCGTGGGAGAGAGAAAGGCAGCAAGCAGCATGTGGGGCCGCGAGGATGCTGGCGATGGTGGTGGTGGTGGTGGTGGTGGTAGCAGTAATCATGCCGGCGATGGTGGTCATGCTGATGCTGATGTTGTAGATGATGATGGCAATGATGATGGCGGTGGCGGATCATGGCGATCTTGATCTTGATCATGACGACGACGGTGGTCTTGGTGGTGGTGTTGATAGAAGTGGTCATGATGGTGATGGTCTTCAGCGCCATGCTGGCAGTGGTAGTTGTGTTTCTAGCAGCTTGCAATGAAGATGGCAACAGTGGTAGCGCTAATTGATCGTGACAATGATCAATGGTAGTGCCAAGTGTATATGCGCACAAGTGGGCCCACGCTGTGGCCGTCGTCAGACTTTTCACAAAACAAGTTGTTAGCATCTAGGGTTCAGGGCAGAACTTGAGCCACGAACCTTAGCTCGAAGCTGAAGCGTTCACGCACAACCCCTTGCAGCACTGCCGATGCTGAAGTCAGGACGAGGATGCTGCCGATGACCTCGGCCGGGTGGTTGCGGGGCAGCATCAAGCGAGCACTAATGGCGAATGCAAGCTTCAAACATTCAGATCAGGGTCAGGGTTCATGATTCTCTTCAGAGAGTGAGAACGATCGGCGAAGGCGTGAGATAAGCAGCGGGTTCATTGATTTTCATTTTTTTCGTTGTCTCAAGCTGAAATTGGGCCTGTGCTCTTCAGAATGCCGAGGCCAAGGGCCTGCGCTTCAAGAAATGGCTGCCCTCTTCCCCGCCTGCAGAAAGATTGTGTAGGACTTGGGCCCCCCCTGCTTAAGCTGACTTCTGTCTGCATGGAGCTCTGCCTCGAATAAAGACCCGGTACGCTGCAAATTGCCTTGCCGTTTGAGGTGCAAGCCGTGGCCACAGATACGGCACTCATCTTCACTTCCCTTCTGGCACTGCAGGCAGGTCTCCCTTTAGTCCCTTGACAGCTAGCTCTTACGTTACAGGTATGGTATGTTATAATAGCATATGAGTATATGATCGTATGCTATAAAATATCATGGTACAGTACAGTGTCTCAAAGTACGTCACAGTATACTGTCTCGTCTTGTTTGTCGTCTCTCTTCGAAGGACGTGGATGAGAGCATGGGTCCGACCCACGTCTGGCCTGGCACCAACACCGTGGAGCATCACGCCACGCTTTGGGGTGCGCCCGGAGGGTTTGCTTCGTTGTTGCAGGGGTACTATAGGCTCATTATGACAATCTGAACATAAGGTTACTATAAAAAGCTTACTATAAGGTTTTAAAAGTTTCGAAAGAGAGAAGAGAAGAGCACATGCTCATCAGAACTGTGTGCACCTCCCACTTCTCGGAGGATCACACATCACTGGCAAGCTGTCCGTGCGAGATGCTGACAAGGCCATGGAAGGGAACTCCTGAATGATACAGTAGTTGGACAGATAGCTTCAAACGTTTGAGGCTCAGGCTGCTCCGTCTTCACATGGCGTTAGCACCAAGGGAGATGGGAAGTCACGGAACTCTTCAGCAGATCAGGATGGTTATCGAGTTTCTTTCTGCTGCCTCAAGCGCGTCGGGAGCCTCAAGCCCTCGAAAGTCGTTTCCGTGAAAGTTCCGTGAAAAGCCCCTGGTACCGAGATACAGCCCTCTAGCCCAACCGCTGCAGGCGTTCCAGGTTGATCATCGGAAGATGACCCTCGAACGCGGGGATCTGGTCCTCTACGACTCAAGGACCATGCACTGTGGAGGTGCTTGCGGAGGGTTGCGGGTTGCGGGCTTCGTGGCTTTGGTGAAAGGGAGTTAAAGTAAGGTTACTGCCTGGAGTTTGGGGTTTGAAACGCGCTGAACGCTGCAATCCTCAGCAGTTAGTGCGGGTAAACTTAGCTAGACTTGTGTTTCAAGTTTCAGGGTGCCTGATCTGACCACCAGCCTGGTTACAACATGTTACAACAGAACTGCACAGCTGATTGCTTACTCGGCCTCTTTGAGTTCTACGCCGGGGGAATTTGTCGGGCCAGGCCCGAACAACTCCGATCAGCGCAGGTCGGTGTTCTGTGCCTGGCCCTGAGCTGTGGACATGCCTACGTATATATACAGGTATACATATGTGTGTATATATATATACACACATATCACTTTCTGCGCATGGAGTAGCTAGGTTCGAGACATCTTGGTATCTGTCAGAGAGTGGTAGACTTTGAGGGGATCATATGAGATATCTATATATCTATATATATATATATATATGCACATGTATATATTCCAGAGAGGGGTATGTGCATACCTATCCATCTGTATCTCTGTCTCTCTCCGCCTATGTACCTACCTGCCTGGCTGGCTGTCTGTCCGCTTGCAATCACTGGTTAGATATTGATGATTAGACTGCCTTGAGACCCACGACCCGTTGAATGATCTCAGAAACACAGCCCAAAGCCCTCGGCCCTCGGTGGCGACAGACTTGTCCAGGTCTTCATAGCAAGCGCCAGGAGGCGAAACGGCTCACGCAAGAGTTAAGGAAGGTCTTGTCCAGGGCGATTTGTGCAACCGCCCCGGTAATGCTGTACTGCGCCACATGGACAGGGCAAACCCAAAATTAACCCCAAACTCCAAACCCTAACCCTGCAATTCCAAACTCCGAAGCCCTACACCCTTTTCCTAGACTCCAAACCGAAAGCTCTGCAAGCCAAGGTCTCGACCATGGGGCCTGGCATCCGCCCCGATGGTACCACGAGCTCCCGGCACAAACTTAATCATTACGGAGTTTTTCAAGGGCTTCACAAGGCTTTTACAGAGCTTTATTTAGGAGGCTTCATAGATGAATGAATGAATTAATGAATTCACGAATTAGTTAATTCAGTAGATGGCTAGTTAGTTAGTTAGTTAGTTAGTTGGTTGGTTGGTTGGTTAGTTAGTTAGTTACTTAGTTAGTTAGTTAGTTATTTACTTTCTTAACCAATAACTTAAGTAGTTCATTTGTGAATAAGCGAACTCTTACTTTATATATATATATATAGAGACCTCTGTAGACATACATACATACATACGTGCATAC
>CAJNDV010004492.1:77527-92155 GCA_905221635.1 Symbiodinium sp. CCMP2456 | reverse complement strand
TAAACCCTTATATAACCCCTAAACCCGCAAGAAAAGAAACGGGTCCAGTTCGAAAGGCCGGCTCTGCGTCCCAGCCGGGCCGGCTCCCGGAGTCTCTCGTTGCAGGCTTCGGAGTTCAGGGTTTAGGGTTTAGGGTTTAGGGCTGTGAGGGTTCAGGGTTTAGGGTTTAGGGTTTAGGGGTTCGGGTTTGGGGTTTAGGGTTTAGGGCTTCAGGCTTTGAGGGTTTAGGGTTTAGGGTTTAGGGCTTAGGGCTTTGAGGGTTTAGGGCTTACCTTAAGAACCCGAAACCTACTTTTTCGTGGGGTCCCTATAAATCCCATATTAGGGTTTATAATATGAACCTACAAAAAAGTGGGTTTGGGGTTCTTAAGGTAGGGTTTAGGGCTTCGGAGTTCAGGGTTTCGGGTTTAGGGTTTAGGGTGGAGGGTTTAGGGTTTAGGGTAGTTCAGGGTTTAGGGTGGAGGGTTTACGGCTTTGAGGGTTTAGGGTTCGGTTTAGTTGCAGGTGAGCTGTGGATTTAGGATTCGGTTTAGGGCTTGGGGGCTTTAGGGTTTCGGGGTTTGGGGTTACTACAAGGGGTACTACAAGTTGCGGGCGAGCCTTTGGATTTAGGTTGACCAGGATGTAGGGATTTAGGGTTTAGGGATTTAGGATGTAGGGATTTAGGGTTTAGGGGTTTGGGGTTTAGGGTTTAGGGGTTTAGGGTGACCAGGATGTAGGATTTAGGAGTTTAGGTGTTTAGGGTTTGGGGTTTGGGGTGGAGTTCTTTGAGGTTTGGGGTTTTGGGGTGGAGGGTTTGGAGGTTCAGTGTTGAGGGTGGGGGGTTTAGGGCTTAGAGGGTTTAGGTGTCGGTGTAGGGTTTGGGGGCTTTAGGGTTTCGGGGTTTGGTTGGGGGTTACTACAAGGGGTACTACAAGCAACACAAGAAGAAGGGTTGTGGTTTTTTCTTCTCAGAGGGTCTCAGGTTTCGGGGTGTCAAGGCTGGCTTCAGAGGCTCGAAAGGCCCTAAACCCTAAACCCTAAACCCTAAACCCTAAACCGCTTTATGGTTTAGGGTTTGGGGTTTAGGGGTTGCTGGGGCTTCAGGGGGTTAAGGCTTTCGGCTCTCGGGCAGGAGGGTTTAGGTTCGGGTTTAAAGTTTAGGGTGATATAGTATAGGGGCTTTAATATTTTTGGGATATTATATTGCGAGTATAATTAGGAACCCCACCAAAACCCTATTTTAATTATTAATGCTGTGGTCTAGGGGATAGGGGCTCTGGGTCAAATCCTTTTAGATAGAATCACAAAGCTCAAATTTGAGAAGCACCTTATAAACCATACTATAAAGATGATAACCATGATAGAGTCTGTCGTAGCCATCGCAATACAGAGCGGAACAGTGAACGTAACTGTAGTAGTCGGTCGAGAAGTAGGGTTTTCGAGTGTTTCGATTTTTTTGATGTCTTGGTGGAAGGGTTTAACGGTTTGTTGTGTTCTGGGGTTTAGGGGGTTTTAAGATGTTTGGGGCTTGGGGTGCTGGGGGTTTGGGTCCAGGGCTTTTTCTATAGCACTGCCAATAGTAATTTCATACTTTAGAAATAGTTATAGTCATACTGAGAGTAGCAAGCAAGGCCTGTTTCAATAGCAACCGCAGCAAAAATGTTTTTTCCAGTCTTGTTTAAGATTGGTTTAGGTCTGCATCGTTTCTGGTTAGTTTGTTTGTTTCAGGTGTTTTTGCCTGGATTTGTGGCGTTAAGCTGTGAGGGCTTCGCGTTTAGGATTGTGTTTGTAATTATGGGCCTTTTGGGCCAATGTCATGTTATGACTGACCTCCGAGACCTGTACTTTTTGCAGTCCTTGAACATCCCGGAGCACTGGTTTCGCGACCCTATAAACCCCAAACCCTACTCTGAATCATCCTATAGTTCCTAGAGTACCCCTACTATGGGGGGGGGGTGTCTACAAAATTCCTATACAATTTGTTGGGGTCCCTTCTTATAGTTATGCCGTAATGGGCCCCACAACCCTCTTCTAATTATTAAGGCCCCCACGTTGCCCCATAACCGGGGGGGGGGGGGGGGGCAACTTGACAGGACCTCTTTCCAAGCCAGAGAATTTCCAGGACAGCTTCCTTGCAACTCAGCAAGGACTTAGTCTGGGTCTGCTTAAGAGGATTAAGAGCTTTTCACTGTTCCATAGTTAAACAAACCCAGGAAGTTATTGAACTTACTGTCCATGTTGGGCCCACGAGGCCGTTAGTGCGGTAGTATGCAGACTAAGTTGTCGATAGGATAGCCCCATTAGGGTACTTATAGCTTCACTTACAGCCCGCTTACGGAGACCCCCTAAACCCTAAACCCTAACCCCTAACCCCCAACCCCCCCCCCCCCTTTTTTTAGCTGGGTTTGGGTGTAGGGTCGAGATTTGGGGCTCCAGGGGCATTTGGACGTTTAGGTTCAGAATTACCCTTCAAGGCTGCAGGGCAAACTCGAAGGCTTAAACCTGAGCCCTAAACCCACGAAGCTATGAAGTTGCGAATTGATTCAGAGCTCAAAAGAGTCCGAGTACTATTCCTTATGGTTCGTCGTTGTAGAATTAAAACCCCAAAGCCCTGTTCGAATGATTAAGGCGTCTACATTACGTAGGGTTCGAGGGGTTCAGTTGGGGCTTTATATACTTTTTGCAAACTCCATGCCCCGGAAGCCCCAAAACCCATTGCCGACCCTAATCCCTCCAAGCCCAAGCCCTAAACATTAAGTCCTAAACCCTGTACCTGAACCTCAAAAACCCCCAAATCCTTCAAACCCTATTTTGTAACCCAACCCTAAACCCTAAATGCACTTGAAAGCCCCCATATTTTAGACCCATGGTGGGCCTTCAACACCCTGCTGCCACCTCCAAGATGGGCTTTGTGAAAGCCGCCGGGGACCGGTGGCAAGCGGTGGCTGCTTGGCTCTAAAACCTAGCTGTTTAGGGCTTAGGGTTTAGGGTTTAGGGTAGTTAATGGTAGTTAGTTATAAATGAGGGTCTTAAGTCCTGAGTGGAGTTTCTAACTGTAGTTACACAACTGATGAACCCACTGACTGCACCCATGAACCTCCAAGTATACTACAGCGCTCTGTGGTGTAAGGTTTTTTGAAGGGTTCTGCTACAAGTAGCCCTACAATGGTTGGTGTAAGGGATCAGTCGTGCTTTGAGGGTTCCGGGATTAAGGATCATGGGTCTGGAGTTGAAGGAGAAGACTGATCAGCTTGCTTAGGAGTAGAGGGCTTAAGGGTT
Source organism: Symbiodinium sp. CCMP2456 (assembly GCA_905221635.1). NCBI lineage: Eukaryota > Dinophyceae > Suessiales > Symbiodiniaceae > Symbiodinium > Symbiodinium sp. CCMP2456. Next base: position 88,894 of record CAJNDV010004492.1, on the reverse strand, counting down.
TAGGGGTTTAGGGTTTGGGATATGGGGGTTTGGGGTTGTTCGATTTTGGAGTTGGGCAGCTGCCAAGCTGCGGGGCATCCTAAGAAGTCGCCTTAAGCTGTCCCTAAGCCCTAAGGCAAATCCTGAACCCTTAGCCCAATCCGCAACACAAAAGCGATATAGACCCTAAGCCCTAGCTGAATTAATCTAGGTTGGTTTTTGTGACATTTTTTATTTTCCCTATTTGGGTTTATAAGGGACCCTTTATATAAATATTTTTCAGAGGGTTTAAAGGCCAACCCAGTAATGCAAAAACAACAAATCACTCTTCTGACAGATAGCACAAACTCTAACATAACATGCTACACCCTTAGCCTTAACATAAACCTCAACAAACCCGGAACCCTGAACCCTAAACCTAAACCCACCTCCCCCCTAAAACATAGCCTGAAGAATCTCCCACTTTTCTGACCAGATTCGAAGCCCTGAACCTGAACTTCTCAACCTTAAGCCTACCCCTAGTAGTTCCTTTTCGTGGGCATATACTTAGGATCCTATGAGGGAGTCCCCCAAAAAAGGAACTACTATGGGGCCTATGCTCCGTATATAGGGGCCTGAATAGACATGAACATTCTATCGAATAGTCAAACAGACACCAATGCTGTTCGAATCACTTTTTGACATGAGGGCACTTGTTGTTGCGGCGTTAGGGACTTTGTGTTTAGCGTTTGGGGGTTGGGGGTAAGTCCCTAAACCCTAAACCCTAAATTTGGGGTTAAAAAAATGGAGGTTAGGGGTAGGTCCCTTTTCGGGTCTAGGGATTCGGGTTTGGGGTTTGGAGCCATGGAGCCGCACTTAAGGAGCCATAGGGTTCTGGGGTCTAGTATACTATAAATATATAATAAGGAACCCCCGAAACCCTTTTCTCATTATTAAGGCCCTTATACTAAACTTTTCAGGACCAGACCGTTCGTAGAGGGCTAAGCTTGTGCTCTCCTGACTCTCCTCACTACACAATTCCTGTTGCGCAGCACCTGGCAAGCAGTTTCTTCTGGCCAAATTGTGTGTCCAGTGCAGGGCAACAAAAGTCCCATCAACATGCCAGGCCAACTTTGAAGGTACCAGAGCCCCTAGGGTCCTATATAGTAGGTACCTGGGGGGGTTAGGGTTAAACCCTAAACCCCTAAACCCCTAAACCCTAAACCCTAAGCCCTAAACCCCTAAACCCTAAACCCTAAACCAGTTATTTAAGAAGCCCAATAGAGAACCGATTCGTTTCATTCGTACCAGCCTATGGACTCAAGTACCTAAATGCTTGTAGTGTGTGCTTTGGAATAGTCCCCATAAAGGTTTAGGGTTTAGGGTTTAGGGTTTGGGGTTTGGGCTTTAGGGTTTAGGGGTTTAGGGGTTCATATGCTGCGTAGGTACATGGACCCTCAGGGCAAACCCATCCCGAGACGTTGAATCTCGAAAGATAGTCTAATGACCGGAGCCTCATAACAAGGACGATGACACCGAGGAAGTCCAGGCAAGCTCCGCCGTTCAGGGTTTGGGAGCTTAAAGTTTAGAGTTGCCGCTCAGTTTGGTGTTTTCTATATAACGGGTTCTGCACAGGGTTGAGAAACCCTAAACCCTAAAGCTTAACAGGAGCAACCTGCAGAAACCCCAAACTCCAAAGAGATCCCTAAACCCTCAAGTCTAAAATGGGTTTCGAATAGTTAATGCTTGGAAACCCTAAACCCTAAACCCCTAAACCCTAAACCCTAAACCCTAAACCCTAAAGGGTTTGGGCTCATGTTTTGGTTTTAGGGTTTAAAAGCAAAGCGTGAGCAGGGCTGTCGGGTTTCTGGTTTGGAGTCGAGTAGCGCTTCACAGAGCTCTTATAGGTGTTATTAGGGCTTTAGGGGTTTAGGACTTTGGGTTTAGACTCATGGTTTCGGGCGTAGGGTTTAGAGGGAACTGTGAAGAGTATGTCAGGGCTAACGGTTTCGTGCGCTAATTGCCTGCAAACACAAGCAAGAACTTGAACATGTACGAATCACGAATACAAGGAGGCGAGCTAGGTGCTCTGTTTGCTTTTGAGGGGTTAGTAATTTAGGGTTTGGGGTTTAGGGCTCAGGCTTCATGGTTGTAAGGTTCAGGGTTTTGGGCTTTAGGATGAAGACTATTTAGGCAGTTTCTGCAGTCGAAAACCCTAAACTCCAACAACCGCGGTCATACACCTTTGCTGAATCCGTGATAGGTATCCCTAGAGTCTCGAATTTGCTGCTAGCGGCCGTAGAAAATGCAAGCTGCAATGTTCGCACGCGCTTGTTTTCATGACAATATGGAGGAGAAGCGGTGCGACAACCTCTCCTGAAGTTTAACAGTAGTTTAGATCATGGTGGTGTTGATCCCCACATGCTGCATAACTATCAGACTCCCAAGTCTTCTTGCATAGAACGTACACTTTTGGCTCCCATAGTGCTCTGCCGCACGGGTTGTGCATCGCCCGATGCTGGCTCAAGGGAGCGGAGGGCCCTTGTTTTCAGCCCTTCGACGCCGCGGGGCGCCTAAACCCGAAGGTTATTTAAAAAACACCGGATACCTCGCGGGCCCGAAACCCTTTGTGGACTTGGCATGGTTGCCTGCCCTTCTTTCTACACCCTAGTGTATGCCTGAATGGGCTGGATGGTCGTGCGAGCGAAAGTCCATTGGACTTTGAAAGAAGTCTACAACCCGTATACCCTAAACCCTAAACCGACTCTTTTCCACACTCAACGACCAAAGCCTTTTAGGCATCACATCTGAAACGCGTTTCCTCTGTCAGGGGTCGACTCGTGAGGCACTCGTTGCTGCTGTGCCTTGGCCGAAGTGGGGACATGGTCGATGCATCGCAGGGGGGTTTAGGTTTTAGGATTTATTAGGTGGAGACCATGCAGCAGCTATGCACGGGGTTATCGGAGAAATAGGCGCGGGGTCTTGTTCAGGGTTCTTTTGCCAAGGTCCCAATATTCTGAAATTCACATATACGTGGGAAACCGAGAGAGCTATAATCAATCGTGGCGCTTCAGATTTCTTAAATTCGCCTTGTGCAAACCTAGCGTGATTTTAGTGTTTAAGGTCCACCGAAGTTTTCAAGGCTACGGGGTGAAGCCCTACACCCTAAACCTGCTAAGATAGGGCTTCAGGTCTCCGTCCTTGGGGTGAGCACTTCCTTGGCACGGCTTGGTTGTTGTTTTTTTCGTCTTCGGTGCGGGTTCCATCGTAGGAGGTCCAAGGAATTTAGTCTTAGGTTTGGTAAGGATCCGGAAAACAATGTGTAGACGTTTACATTTGGAGCACGTGGACCTGCGATGTGAAATCGATGACAAATGGCCGGCAGGTACAACATTGAGCGGAGGTAGCAAGGTACCCCAACCGCAATCCTAATGCGAGCTCGTGCTTAGCAATGGTCCCCTCAATTGACCTAAACTCGGCCTGCACACATTAATCAACTACCCCTCAACAGTTCAAGTTTCCCGCCCCGCTTTTATTTTTAAGCTTCTGGGAAGTAGACACTGCTGCTACAACCACAACCATAATCCCTTTTCTGCATTCAAAGCCATAAGGTTTCTATCTGGGTAGTTATCAAAATTATGGTCCCATTTGGGGTACCCTAAATAATAGGTGCCGTATTATAATAACGACCCAAAAAGGAACCCTAAACCCTACCCCCTAAACCCTAAACCCTAAACCCTAAACCCTAAACCCTAACCAATCTAGAGAACTACCCCATCTGGAAACCTAGAGCCTCCAGCCTTCAGGGCTTCGGCCCCAAGCTCGAAACTCTGGTTTTTCATGGCTGCCAGATTGATAGGGTTTAGGGTTTAGGGTTTAGAGTTTAGAGTTTAGGGTTTAGGGTTTAGGGCTTAGGGTTTAGGGTTTAGGGCCATAAGGCTTGATCATTCTCGCTGTCAGTTCCAAACCCTCCTCATTTATAAACCACGAGGCCGGGAAGAGGACAGCTGTTTTGCAACGCCTTACTCTTGAAGCCTAAACCGCCTAAACCCTAAACATTTTATTTTTTCTGTAAATGTGTTACTACTGTACTACTACTGTAACTACAGGCTCCATAGTAGTTCCTTTTTGTGGCTTGTCTTTAGGATCTTATTAGGGAATCCCAGAAAGGAACTACTATGGGGTCTATGGGTACTACTATGCATTACTAGTGTACAACAGAAGAGGCCCAGACCATCAAACAACTCAACTTCGACCCCGACCCACCCCAAAAAACTTACTAATGCGGATTCCGGATGTTCCGGGGGAGGGAGGCTGGAGACCCTAAACTCTACATCTAAACCCTCAGCCCTACACCCTACAAATCCCTAAACCCTGGAATGCTTTAGAGAGCTTCGGTGGGAGTTGAAGCTCCGCAACGCCGTAGGGTTACCGTCTTGGGGTGCATTGTTGGTTCTTGGGATCAGGGTTGCGCCTCGTGCAGTGGCTCGACCCGATCCAACCTTGCCCTCAGTCCTACCCGACTTCTGACTATTCCCTTCCACCTGCCCCGAGGTGCGAAGCTTTAAAAGCCGGGGTGCCGAGGTTCGCAGAGATTGTTGGGGTAAAGGGTGTAGGGTTTGTAAGGCTCGCGGGTTTAGGGCCCTGCGCCCTGAACACCTTAAATCCCTAATTATGCCCTAAACCCTAAACACTCGGTGCCTGCAAACGACGAAGGGCAGAGGTCTTAACCCCGAAAACTGAAACCTTGAATCTCCCAAACCAACACGCAAACACGAAAGAACTCCACCTATTTATCTCCGCAACATGGCCCCTGGTACCCTTCACCCAAACAGCCTCACGCCTTAGTATCCAGAAAGGGCTAATCCCCAAACCCGAAAGCCTTAAACCCTAAAGCCTAGTTTAGAGCCCTGAAGGCCAAATCCTAAACCAAGACAAACCAAGTACTCCGTTGCTCTAGCGAGTAGGAGTAATGTAAACTGGAGCATCCACATGGGTAATTCTCTAAATTAGGGTCCTTTTTTAGGTCCCCAATATAGTACGGCACCCTTATAAAAAAGGACACCAAAAGGGACCCTAATTTAGAAAACTACCCACATGCTATAGACTGGGTCGTCCGCTTGGGTAGACTGCAGGTTGCATTGACAGCCTGATAACAACTGAACGCCCAAAGCCATAGCTGCTTGAAGTCAGGTTTGATGCTTTTACTTATTAGTTTACTTATTAGTATATTCCTGCTTATTATTGCTGTCATTGCTGTCGTTGCTGCGATTGTTATTTTAATGAGTATTTCTAGTGTACTGATGATGATTATTAGCATTGCTTGTGTCGATGTTTGGCCGATGGCTCAAAGTTTGTGTCCAAGAGTATCGGCTTTCATGGGCTGAGAGCTTAGCCAAACTGAGTCCCCTAAAGCCGACACGTTTGGGGTGTAGGATGAAGGGTTTAGGGTTTAGGGTTTCGGGTTCAGGGTTTCCGGCTTAGGGTTTCGGATTAATTTGTTTTAAGCCCTGAAGAGGCTGGTTTTTGTTGTGTTAGGGTAGGGGTTTAGGGTTTAGGGCGGGGCTTAGGACCAGGACATAAAAGGCCTGTATCCAAACACCAGACAGGAGCACCAAATCTGGGATGACTACGTCCAAAGCGAGCTGGGAACGATTATAGGCATCTCGTCATGCATTTGGTTGGATCGCAGCATTTCGGTAGGCCCGAAACCCCTGATTAAATAGAAGCCTCGAAACCCTCAATCCCCGAAACCTACTGTATGTAGTTCCTCAACTTGCCAAGAATCAGCGATAATTCAACGGGTATAACTTCTGCTCGCACCACCAATGCGAACGCTTTGGCCACATTTAGCCAAAGCAACGGCGTGATTCATATTGATGATTATTGTTAGTCGTCGCAAGAAGAATAAGACGATTATCAACAGTGATATCCAAAATTGGCAAAGGAATAACTGGGTTCTTGTTAAGGAATTTAATTTAAGTTACCATAATAAGGAAACCATATTATTTACTATAGATCCCTATTATGGTAACTTAAATTAGATCCCTTAACAAGAACCCAGAATAAGAGGATCCGAGTGTGATTGGCAGCATTTGTTCAAACACCTGGCTCATTACCTCATAAGCGCCGCACTGGATTTCTTTGGGCTCTACATGCGCGGCCACTTTCAGGAAAGTCTGTGGGTGAGACAGGAGTGATGAGCCGTAGACTGAAGTAGAGCTTAGCCAGAGCAGTGATAAAGTCAAGCTTTAGGGGTGAGAGTTTAGAGTTTAGGGTTTATTGTTTGTATATTTGGGCTAAACCCTAAACCCTAAACCCAAAACCTATGGCTCCTAGACCAGCCCTGTCTTGTAGCCCCTTAAGTGCTGTACTACTTCCTGAGGAATATGAGAGCCCTTTAAGCATTTTGCTTTTGATTCGAGTTGGCGAGTCTGTGCCCGATAGCTGAGCCGCAGAAGCATCGCAGGCCGGCTCGGCAGTTTATACCCACCTTGATGGAGGGCTTAGGGCTTAGAGACTTAAGCCTCACGGCTTCGGGTCTAGTTAAGGGTTTAGGGTTTAGAGTCCATTGTCTAGTTCAAAGCGTAGGGCAGGGTGTATCAGCTGTCGATTTCAGAAGTCACAGGGCTTTGGCAGTGACTTCGTTTCCTGGAAACGAGCATAGCAGCGAAACGGGACCCGACAGCCCGCGTGTGCCGTGGGACGAGTCGGCTGCGGCCAGGTTTCTCGCTCTTTTATGTTGGGCGTCGCACAAGACTCCAGTCCCAGAGGGTCCACATATACTACCATTATGGAATTAGGTCCCAAAAGACCATCCTTATTATGGTTTTGGGGACCTAATTCCGTAATGGCAGTATATATGGACCCTCTGGGAGTGTGGATTCGGTTAAGGGTTTAGGGCGTAGGGGCCGTGCAGAGCGACCTCGATAATCAGAGCCATTCACCAGGACGCTGGTACTGACAGGATCAACCCTAAACCCAAAACCCAAAACCCTAAACCCTAAACCCTAAACCCTAAACCCTAAACCCTAAACCCTAAACCCAAAACCCAAAACCCTAAACCCAAAACCCTCCACCCTAAACCCTAAACCCTTAACCCCGAGCGTCGACAGCACCGCCTCTTGCTGCTGGAAGTGATTAATTACCCCCCAAGGGGTCCATGTACTCAGATAGCATATACATGGGCCTTAAAGTACCTATAGGGCTCAGGGTTTAGGGTTTAGGGGTTTAGGGTTTGGGGGTTTAGGGTTATAGGGACTACCTTAAGGCCAATGCATATACTATATGAGTACATGGACCCTTAGGGTTAATGAGTGACCCACCACGTCTTCTGGAAGCTCCTTCGATCCTTCCTTGCGCACTATTAGGAACCCAAAAAAGGACATAAACATAAGCATTTTGTAGGGATATCCCTACCTTATTGGGCTTCATTATAAGGGGGTTTATATGGGATATCCCTCTCCTAATTCTTGCTTATGTGCTTCTTTGGGGCCCTAACTATACCTGCAGACCCCACTCCCAGAACTTGAGAAGCTGTAGCCTCTCATTCCCTTACTAGCTGAGTAGGTAACCTCTAACCTTTTTGGAGTCTATGGCATCCTACCATACTTGAAACGGTTGGCATGTGTCCCTATAAACCTCAATATAGCCCAAAAGCCTTAGATAGTATGGAACCCTAAACCCTAAACCCTAAACCCTAAACCCTAAAGCCTTAAAAATATGCCTCCTTAGAGCCTTAGGGTTTTGGGATCGGGCACTCAGTCCCTCAGTTCCCGGTTCTACAGAACCTTTCCCTAAGAGTCCAAAGGACCCAATAATCATGGGTTTAGGGTTACTTAGGGTTTAGGGTTTAGGGTTAGAATGGAAGAGAAACAGAAATACTGCTCTGTTCATCCTTTCGAATCGGGCCAGACAACAGGCACTATGAAAAATATAGCGTCTGGCCCCGAACTCCTAAACCCCAACGCCAACTCCCCAAAGGCTCTGCAGCCTAGACCCTACAAGGCAGAGCCCTTAATAATTAGTATAGGGTTTTGGGGCCCATACTGTTTAGGGTTTAGGGTTTAGGATTTTAGGGTTTAGGGAGATAAGCCCTAAACCCCTAAAACCCCAAACCCCTAAACTCCTAAACCCCTCAACCCTGAACCCTAAACCCCTAAACCCCTAAACACCAAAACCCCTCAACCCTAAACCCTACTACTAGTAGGTACTCGGACCCTTAGAGCTAGGGCTTTTAAGTCGAGAGTTTTGGGGCCGGGGGGTTGCTAAGTTCCGTTCGAAGGCTTCAGTGGTCAGGGTCTAGGGTTTAGGGTTTAGGGTTTAGGGTCTACGTAAAGGCCCAAGGATTGATATAGTAAGGTTGGGATAACCCCACTTATAAGGGACTTATAGTCCGAATTATAGCCCTACTTACTAAGTCCACTGAGCCCTCAAGTAGAGGTCTTCAAAGTTCAGTTCGTTAATGCCCGTTTGTTTCTAGCAGGATTACTGCAGCAGCAGCAACAGCAGGAGGAGGAGGAGGATTACCAGTTGTAGTTGTTCTTGTACATAGTGGTAGTACCAGCAATTGCAGTAGACGTAGCAGGAATAGTAGCAACAGTGGTGGTGATTAGCTACTTCGAGTTGAACGACGCTTACACGGAACTTTTGCGGGCTACTCGCTGTACCGGGCCCGAATTTTAGCATCTCGCTGAAGCCTACTGCGGCATGCGCAAGAAGGGGCTGGGAACCTGTTAGCCTGTAGGATGACAGGAAAACTCTATATGAGTCTTGTATGCCGCACGTGTGTTGTGAAAAAACGCGCGCGGTGCCGGGAATTGTTGTTGCTTTTTGTGAGCACATTGATTCACATTTGAATTCAAAACCCGTTTAATTTGTATGAAGCCGAAGACAAGGGCCTTCAGATCAATGCTCATCTGGTTTCCTGGTGTTTGAGATCTGAGGCCCAGGGCCCAGAACTTGCAGCCCCAAAGGGTCCTAAGCGCCTATGTAGTAGAATGTAGGGTTAATATAGTAGGAATTACTACTACCATGATTTGGGAAACTTTTTGAGCTGGGAGCTGATGGTTTGAGAGCTGAGGCAGAGCTTAGACTGTTTGAAGCCTACCTATAGTCTGCATTGTGGTTCCTCTTGGGGTTACCTTGTAGGAGCCTAAACATATATGTGGTCAAACCAAAAAAAAGCTACAATGGAGACTCTTCGTAAAAAACTAGACCTATGGAGGCCGCCACCACGAACTTCGAAGGGTCTCGGGTAAAGCAGTATCTGGGGATCCCATAAACTTACTCTTTTCGGGGCGATGCACCCTATAATTAAAGGGGCTCATAACCTACTCTTTTGTAGGGTTTTGGGCTAAGGATTCAGGTTGAGGAATGGATGACGAGGTTGTGAGGTTGCTACCGAGGGTACCCCGAAGCCCAGTTACGGCAAGATAGTAGGGTTTGGGTTTTAGGGTTTTAGGTTTAGGGTCGAGGGTTTATTCGGTTTAAGGTTTAGGGTTTAGTATTTAGGGTTTAGCATTTTGTTGGCCGAGGCTTGTAAACCTTCCTATCCACAATTCAACCCTGAACTCTGGGGGGGGGGGGGGCCAATTTAAGATCCTAGAACACTAAAAGGCAAGTGGCTTCAAACCAAGAACAAAAACTGTGATGCCTAATTTAGACCCTATACAGTACATAATAGAGTCCTCATTCTCAAGAACCATACACTAAATAAGTCCTGCCAACTCTCTGAAAACCCCAAGTCGAGCCTCGCACGACTCCGCCGCGATGTGGCGCCGCGACTACGCTTCCACACTAGAGCCGAAATCCGGGCGACAATGAAGGTGTACGGCTTAGGGCATATAGGATTTAGGGTGTTTCGGAACCCTAAACCCTAAACCCTAAACCGTGGTTTCGGGCGTAGGGTGTAGGGTGTAGGTTTAAGGTGTAAGCTTAAGGGCTCAGGCATTTCTGATGAGAACAAACGGCAAGTCTCTAAACTTTGTGTGTCCTGTAGTAGGAACCCCTTAAAGAAGGTGCCTTGACCGATTTACAACAAGGACCACCAGGATCGAGTTGCGTTTCCGGCTTAGAGGGACAAAGCTCTGAACGGACCCGCCCCCAATAGTACCCTAAACTGAGCCGGCTCTATGTAGAGAAGAGGGCGGAGACAAAGAGAGAGAGAGAGAGAGAGAAAATAAAAACGAGGGAGAGAGACAGAGAAAGTGTCAGGAGATCGTACCACTACTCAGCTGCTACTCTTCAGCCAAAATTCGCATAACGAAGCCTAGATACCTGCGGTTCTGAAACCTCATATCCATTTCTCCCAATTCCTAAACTCTGACTCTGAAAACCTTCCACATTACTCAACCTATCATCCGAAACTCACATAGCCTTAAGGCTCCATGCCACTGGCCCAAACCCGCCAGAATCCAAGTTCCAACACAACTCGGCTGGAAAAAAACAGCAACTAGCTAGCTATCTATCTAAGGTTTAGGGTTTAGGGTTTAGGGTTTAGGGTTGTCTATCTATTCACAGCAACGCACACACTAAAGCACAACATCCTCAGTGCTCAAACTTTTCCAAGCTTCAATATGCAGACAACAATACAGGCGATAAGACCACACAACAAACAACAGCAAAACCCTTATACATCTTGTAAGGCTTTAGGATTTAAGCACCCTAAACACCCCATATCCTCAAAAATCTAAACCCTCCACCCTCAAAATGTGAAGAGATCCAAGCACCGGATCGGGGTGGTCCGGAACCTTCTGCGAGAGCTCAAGCGTTCCCTGTCGTCCGTCTAGCGCCTCCCAAACGCGTTCAGGGAGCAGGGGAAAAGTGAGAGAAGGAGTGAGGCAGCTTCGGGAGAAGGGATGGGGAATTTTGGGGGAAATTAAGGAGAAGCTAGAAAGTTGGAACATCATTTTCCCCAAGCCTGGAAGCCTGGAAGGAAAAGGAGCAGGAATCCCAGCAAGAATCACCCTGAATCCATGTTCCAACTTTCCTGGGGTTCACTGTAGGGGTGTAGGAAGCCGGGCTCAAGGAAGAACACGGCGAGCTTAGTTTTTCAGGGCCTAGGGGGGTCCAGGATCCAGGATGGCTGTCATCCAGGAAACCTCGAGCACTCCCACTGCCTGACCAGTAATATAGGGGTTTAGAGTTTAGGTTTTAGGGTTTAGGTTTTAGGATTTAGGGTAATATCCTTATTATAACTATAGTATAATGGGCCCCAAAACCCTATTCTATTCTAATTATTGAGGCCCGTGCAGTAGGTTCCTAGCCATAGGTTGTGTAGCACGGTAGCCCGTTATTGAGGTAACTGGAGTGCTAGGGAGACCTTCGAAACCCCTAAACCCCAAACCCTATAAACTCTAAACCCCTAAACCCTAAACCCCAAACCCTAAAAACCCAAAAAACCCTAAA
>CAJNDV010004492.1:34309-67885 GCA_905221635.1 Symbiodinium sp. CCMP2456 | reverse complement strand
CAGGTGGCTGCAGCAAGAATCGCCAACTCGCAGGCCTTGTTGATGGACTGTATTTCGATGGGCGTGGATGCTCTGACGTACATGGGCAACATCTGGGTAGAGTGTCGGAAGCAAGATGGTGCTCCCCACGAGGGCTCGCAGGTCATTGTTTGTCTGATCTCCTTGAGTTGTTTGATCTATTTCACTTGGAGTGCTTCCCAGGAAAGCTTGCAAACCATTGCTGAATGCAGGGGCCTTGTAGCTTTGGACCTGCCCGAGAATGATGTCAATGGCAACATTACTCTGGCCTTTGGTGCTTTTGGGGTCGTGTTTGACATCCTTTCTCTTTGGGCTTTTTGCCACAGCCGCCGATGCCTGTGTGCACGTACTAGTAGGGCAGTCATTTGTGTATTTTTCTTTTCGTTGACTGAGGCCAGAGTACTGTGGCAAGCGGGGCTAAGTGGGATTACTGCTACGAGGGGCTGTGCTACTTGGAGGATCATGGGACTAAGTAACTAGGGTTATAAATAAGGCAACTATAACTATAACCCCAATTAGGGTACTTATAACCCTACTTACTAAGTCCCTAAACCCGAAACCCTAAACCCTAAACCCTAAACCCTAAACCCTAAACCCTAAACCCTAAACCCTAAACCCTTACTTACTAAGTCCCATGATCCTCCAAGTATGTCATGCTCGCCGAGTGTCTCACTGGCCCACAGCCTGGCATCCCCAGCGCTGGACCCGAGAAGTACGTGGAACTATTAGGGTTTAGGGTTTAGGGTTTAGGGTCTAGTTCCATCCAAGGAAAAGAGGGCCATGCCGTGAACATGTTCACCGCTCTTTTGCACGTGGGGGCCGATTTCCTGCGTTCTGTGTCAACGGTAGTCATGTCCCTTCTGATCTTTGCTTTATCTTGAGCAGCACTTTCCGATTCGAACACGCTTTCAGGTTCTGGCATGTCATGTTGTCATATCGCCAGTCTTGCGCCTGCAAGCCAGGATCCTGATCGGGCACTTTGAGTCCACCTGCCTCGATGCGTACACCAGCATTGTGATTGGTGTCTCCATTATTTGTGGTGCCTTCTGCGGCTTTCTCAGCTTGGCAAAGTTGATAAGGCAGTGGTGGAGGAGGATCGCCGCTCGAAGAGCTGAAGATGGGTTGAAGGAATCTGAGAACAGCTGTCACCTATAGCACTGCCTGCGCTAGTTTTGTACAGCTAACTGCATAGACAGCGCAGACTCAGTTCAGACGGCTTATCGGATGTAGAGATACCGGTTCCCGATCTGACACGGAGTCATTCATGCAGCTCCCATATACTATAACCCTGGCCCTAATACCCTTTATCTTGCGGCCATATACCCCTATTTGAGGGTACTTTTTGGATTTTGCCAGTTCCTTTTGTCAATGTGGGCCTTTGACCCGCCCGCATGAGAGCTGTCCACACCGCAGCTCGGGTCAGACAAAAGGCGAAGCTCGGCCGTGTTTCGAGATTTGGGGTTTCGGGGTTTAGGGTATCGGGGTTTAGGGTTTCGGGGTTTAGGGGTTTAGGGTTTACTTTAGGCTTTAGGGTTTAATGCTTAGTGCTTGTGGACTTGGTAAGGGGGGGTTTCCGAAAATAGGGGACCCTAATCTATAGTACCAGAATAGGATCCTTATTATAAGGACCCCCGAAATAAGGTACCCCTTATTGTCGGAAACTCCCCTTTACTATAACCCGAATACCCTTAATTTGGGACCCTTTACCCCTATTTGAGGGTACTTTTCGGAAACACCAAGTGGGGATATGGTTACTTGGAGGATCATGGGACTTAGTAAGTAAGGTTATAAGTACCCTAATTGGGGTTATAATTATAGTTACCTTATTTATAACCCTAGTTACTAAGTCCCATGATCCTCCAAGTATGCAAGATGATGCGACTCATTCCTGAGCCCGAGTCGAGGCAATTGTAACTTCTAAACCCTACTGGAACAGATCCCTTCTTGAACTGTGGGGTTTTATAGGGTTTAGGGTTTAAGGTTTAGGGTTTAGGGTTTAGGGCTTATAGGGTTTATAGGGTTTAGGGTTTACAAGCCGGGCAGCAGGAGTCCGTGACTTGAGACTTGGGAGTAGGATTGGGCCGGTTTAGGCATCAGCCTAACAGCATCGCAGCATCTTTGTTTAGGGTTTAGGGTTTAGGGAAACTCTGAATGCTCCGCTTTTCGGAAAGACTCAAACACGGAGGCACTGAACTCACAAAGGACTGTGAAGGTCCCGCTGCATAAATGGTGTAAGTTGCGGGACCGGTGGAGGCAAATCGCAGGTGAAGCCTAGCTCTCTTCGCGAACAACCTTGCATGTGCCGTACTGTAGAATATCAAACAGTAAATACCAGCTTGAAGTTCGTATATGAGAAGCATAAAGACATTGGCAATCGTATACCAGAGTAACGAGTAGTATATCCCAAGCCCTATTGAAATGCTTGAGGCGCATGTACTAGAGGGGGAGGCAAGGTTTTGACATTGGCCTCCTTTTGGGGTTTAGGGGTTAGGGCCCTTTCGCTTTGAGCCATGGCAGTTCTGCAGAAGCTGCGTCGATTGCCCTTGCAAGTTCGCTTCGGCTTCAACCAAGCCGCTCGCTTCGTCTCCACACAGGGCTCCTTGGACGATCTTAGGAATCCTTGTCTACTTTTTGTGGTGCAAATGTTCATAAGTTGTTTCAAAGTGTTATATACAGACAAGGAAAGAGACAGAAAGAAGGAAGGAAGGAAAGAAAGAAAGAAGAAAAGAAAGACCGACAGACAGACAGAAATAAAGAACGAAATACCGAAAGAAAGAGAGAAAGAGAGAAAGAGAGAGAGAGAGAGACACGGTCTGTTCTGCCCGTGCTACTTGTAACAGGGACTGAGGTTTGGGGACTGTGGGGGCTGTCGAGGCCGACCTCTCGCGGCTGCTGGTCCTTGGAGCCGTGAGCGCCACGGCTTTGAGCGCCGGGGCCTTCTTTCTGAGGCGGAAGGATGGGTCTGTCGCGGAGGGCCGCATCTATCCACAGGACTGGCGATATCTCTGCGAAGGTCAGCACTTCCTGCTCTGCGGCCCCAAGGAAAGCACCGACTGGGGCCACGGGGGCGGCTACGTCCTGCAACTCCGCAAGGGCCCTCGTGGCACCAGCACTCTGCAAGACCTGGACACTATGCGAAGCCTGGAGTGGCAAGTCGGCATCCAACGCTTCTTGAGCAAGGTTGCTTTTCAACCACTCGTCCTGAGCGTCCCGGAAATGGTCGTGGTGCCTGGGGCTGATGTCCGGGCTTTGGATGCGCAGCTCTTCTCAGCAAGGCCTCAGGAGCTCCGTAAACAGCGCCTGGACGTCCAAGAGGTGACCGGGCAGATCGCTAAAGTGCGACTACTCCGCAAGGAGAACCTGCTCGACGCCTGGGCCCCGTCTTTGTCGCTGGAACTGTTGCCTGGATGTGGTCTCCAGGAAGTCGAAGGCATGCCATCGCGGCATTCGATGGCCTTCCAACTCGCACATGGTAAGGCTGACCGGGACTGGAACTTGGCGCTCTTTTCCAAGGAGGCCACGGTCTGCAGAGATGCTGTCTTAAGTTCCATCTCAGAGCCTTCAAGGGGCTGCGAGGTTTTTGCGAAAGGGAGACATGTCGACCAAGAGGCGCGAGAGGAGCTGCTGCAGGAATTGGGCCTGTCACTAGAGGAGTTTGCGGAGGCAGCTGCTGCTGTCCTCACCGGCCCAGACTCGGTCCTAGAGCCTTTGAGGAAGCTCCAGGCTTTCGCTGCTGGCAACACAGAGCGACTTGCCGGCCAGATTCTCTCCGAGCTGCAGAAGCACGGGGGCTCGGAGGCCTCAGAGCTGCTGCAGCCACAGCAGCTTCAGGCGGCTTTGCAGAAAGCTCCGCGCCCGGCCCTCGGCACAGGCGTGGTCATATGCAAATCAGCGTCGTAGGTTTGATGGTTGTGGTTGAGCCCTGTATACAGGCAAGAAATGTGCTCTAACCGGCGGTATCCCCGGACCACACACCAGCCAGCACTGGTTTCACGTCATACAGTGATTCTGCGATGTGCAAGCACATGTCATGTCGCAGTCTGAGGTGACTCCAGCGCCACAGCCTCGGATGCGTGTGGATCGGTAAAAACTGTTGAAGCGCATGCTCGCAGAAGCTACAGCCCATTGACCCGATCTTCCCCAATTTCCAAGACACACCCTAGAACACGGAACTCATCCGCCACGAACAGGCGACGAATAGATCTTGGGTCGACCGTGCATTCTCTGCGTCTCCAGCATGAGTCCCTTAACCCTAAACCACAATGTCCGCAAAGGCTGAGCTCCACGAGAAGGAGGCAGTGCGACTCTTGAGCGCTTCAAGATGGACAGCTCGAGAGGCCGCGGAAGTCGGGGGAGGGACTCTCGAGCGGAACACGCTGAAGATTAGTAACAACAAGCAAGGTTATGTGAAAGTTATGTGTGGCAATGAAGAACGACCCACCCATTCACAAGATGTTATGCAAAAAGGCAGCAATAAAAGTGAAGATTGTGATGGGGAGAAGAATAATGAAAGCAACTGTCGCAGTATAACACGAACTCAGGCAAGAGAAATCTCATCCTATACTCGGACTCTTTGCCACTCATCTAGCACTGACCCTCACCTTTGCAGAACGCATGTGCGCAGCGTCGATGCATGTAGCACGCAGGGAAGCATCTTTCACGACCGCAACTACAGCATCAGATGTAGCCTGGGAAACCAAAGAGCCGAAGGAGATGCTAGTCGCCCTGTTATAAATGGCATGGGCCCTAAACCCATTCAGGAGATGTTTTTTTCTGTTCCGCGCAGGTCGAGGCAGCCAAGCGCCACTCGGCTTGGATCTGGATTAGCCTTCCGAGCATGAGGTGAATGCATTTGGAGCTTTGCAGGTTTAAGGGGCTGTTGGGGCGTGCGGTTTCGGGTTTCAGGTGTCAGAGTGTCACAGGTGTGGGGTGAAGTGCTTGAGGGCTTACCAGCTTAGAATTCCGGCAGAAGAGCAACAAGGCCACAGCCTAAAAAGCATGATCGCAGCTACAGATGCTACCAACAGCGACACCAACTTTAGCAACGATAGCCAACACAGCATTCGTCGTAATCCAAGGGGTGCTGACAACAACGAAGGTCTCCAGAGGTTTCGTGGTTGATGTCTTGAGCTTTTGGCTTTGCACATCGGAGGACGGCTCGAGACGTGGAACATCAGAGAAGTTACCGCTGCGGTAGGTTTCAGGAAGTTCTGCGGCTTTGGTTTCTAACGCCGCAGAAAGACTGCATTCAGGTTTACAAGAAGGGTCCGCTTCTGTAAGGTCATGAATCAAACTGAAATGCTGATAAAGAAGCCCATTTTGGCCAAGGTTGGCTGTCTCTGTTCCTCCTTGGGCGTGGAGCGTTCCGCGCCAAGGTGTTGCTCAATTTTGTCCGTCATTCCCAGGCGCCGAGTCGGTGGCGGTGGTCGTGCTGGTTGGTGGTGCTGGGTGGTGCTGGTTGCTGATGGTTGGTGCTGCTTGGTGGTGCTGGTGCTGGTGGCGGTGGCGGTGGCCCATTCAAGGGCATCGAGTGGGAGGGTCCCTTGTAGGCTGCAGGTTTGAACCTGGAACCCCAAGATCCTGAAGCCTGCGCCAGATTCCAACCTTGTTGGAGTACAGCAAATTGCAATGGAAAGGGTTTCTCCTTCCCTGTTCTCCATGCTCTGTCTACTGTAGCCGGACCGTTTACCCATGTAGGAAACCCTGTGGAGTGTCCCTAAACCCTAAACCCTAAACCCTAAAACCCTAAACCCGATTAGGGCTCCTCTGTGCAGGATGCAGGCCTCCCTGCCGGGCCGGTCGCTGAGCTGCTGCCGCCGGAAGAACAGAAATCAATACTAGAGTAGTCGTGTAATATAGGAGCCTCAATAATCACCTATAGTATTTTGGGGGTTCCTTATTATAATTAATTATAGTGTAATGGCCCCAAAACCCTGTTGAAATTGTTAAGGCCCCTATAGTAGCAGACCTTCACGAAACCCAAACTCGCTTGGATTTCTGATCAGAGCCCAAGGCCAGCTGCTGGACGCTTTCGGCCGCTGTCCTCCTGGCTTCCAGACAGAGGCCGGTAAGTTCAAGGCGTCATATACTGGGTGGCAATTTGGGAAACTTTAAAATTTCTTTTATGGTTTCTAAAGAGGTACCTATTCATAAATACTTTTCAGGGGCCCCAAACTACAACCCAGTATAAGTTATCGGGTGTCATCCTTTTGGTATTTTGTGATTGTTGGTTTTATTCGGGTTTGGTAGGGGTGTGGGGTTTAGGGTTCAAAGGGGGTTTGGGGTCCAGGGTCAGGGGTTTACGAAAGGGTTGAATTGGGTTTAGGGTTTAGGGTGCAGGGTTCAGAATCGAATAGGATGCAAAGATTCAGGGTGTACTGGATGCCAAGGCTGGGTTTTTCCCGGGGTAGAACCGACTCCTGCCCTCAACGCCCCGCGTTTCTCAAGTGTCGAAGTCTCTTTAGGATTTTCGTGCTCTGGTATTTTGGTGTTTAACTTTTGAGATCGTGGATAGCAGTTTGCAGCAGCTTGCTTGAGACAGGTGGACCGTCAAGAAGGCGAAAACATCGGGTTAGAATCGAAGAAGCCCTTACATGACTCTGAGTGTAGTATATCGGCCTTAATGACGAGGCGTACCGCGAGGGCCCTATAAAGAACCCTGTAAGGCCCTACAAGGGGCCGCGCAAAACCTTTCAATGCGTTTGAAAAGCATGAAGCCCTTGATTGAAAGAACCCCAAGGGACCCAAACGCCGAGATCTTAATCCCTAAACCCTAAACCCCAAACCCTAGGCCCTAAGCCCCAAACCCTAAACCAAAACCCTAAACCCTAAATAAACCCTAAAGCCCTACACACTAAACCAAAACCCTAAACCCTACACCCTAAACCAAAACCCTCAACCCTAAACCCTTCCGCCCTCTGGAGGTTGGTCTGCGCGCATCTTGGCCCGAGCCCTGGGTTCGATCTTAGGGGTTGTGAGAAAAAGTCGGGCTTCCTTTTTGGGCTCTTCTTGTTATCCTGTTGTCTAGGGTTTGAGTTTGCGGGACCTTTGCTTATTTATATTTACATTTGCATCTGTGATTGCGATTAGTTGTATAGTTATGCGTATGTGCATACAGATACCACATTGGATCCGATTATGAAGGGCATTGTTGTAGGGTCCCCTCTTTTCTGAAACTCTCACTTGGGGTGGAGTGAATCTTTCGAATCTGGATCTGCATGCTCCATGTTGGAATGCCATGGCCTAGGGTGGATGGATCACGGCGCCCGGATCCGTGCGGCAGATTTCGGTCTGAAAGCGGGTTTAGGGTGTCGGATTTGCGTGCAAGATAGACAGATCCTGCATCTGCTGCACTTGGTGAGGAAGCTTTGTACTCAGGTCCGGACAACTGTGGTTGGCCAGAGGCTGAGGAGTAGTCTGAAGAGTTTGAGATCTCTTGAGGGCGTAAAGCTGTGGATAAATCGGAAGCACAACAACCCCTAAATCCCTAAACCCTAATACCCTAACCCCTAAATCCCTAAACCCTAATACCCTAAACCCTTTGTTAGCCATGTGGCACTGGGACTGAGACTGTATAGTATTGCTGCTAGTCCTTTTGCCAGCATGCCAGATTGCAGCCCGAAAACTTGCACCATGAACCCTCAACCCTGAATCTTTCAAACTCCCATACTCATACTAGCTCAGAACAATCTCGCAGACCCTACGTACCTCCTTCCTAGTCCTGGGGCCTCAAGCCTAAAATATAGTCAAACTATGACACTCCCAAAGCCGTCGTTCTCACCAAGCCCTACAAAATCCTCATGAAATCCTCTTACACCCCTTTTTACTCTAAGGCCTGGAGCCTGCAAACCTCGACGAGATCGAGCTCTGCGCTGCAGAGCTCGAGACGATCCTGACGCAGTACCAGAAGGCGTGAGGGTTTAGAGATTAGGTTGGTTAATGTATAGGGTTTAGCGATTAGGTTTGTTAATGTAGGGTTTAGGGATTAGGTTTGTTGTTAACATAGGGTTTAGGGACTAGGTTTCTTAATGTAGGGCTTAAGGATTAGGGTTTACATTGGGCTTACAGAGGCTTTTGGGCTTGGGGTTATTACAGGGTCGTGAAAGGGCTTATAATTCATAGGGTCAGCTTTACATTAGTATGCTGTAGCTGTAATTCAAAGAGTGCAGCCTTTTATACTCTCATTGTTCAACCTTAGGGTCCAGGGTTCGGGCTCATTAAGCTTGCGATCGTGACTCTCCGTCCTGCTTCAAGGTTCATCATATTCTTGGTAAAAGTTCGAACCCTGTCATGCGGAGTACTTTCGCCATTTATTCAGGCTGCCACCTGGGAAAGCACCCGGGGACGCTTGATTGGGTTTGTGTTGTGGGATTTGGGCGCAGCGCCGGGCTAGAGCCAAAATGTTTAAACCCTCTCAAAAATGAATTCGTTGGAGGATCATGGGACTTAGTAAGTAAGGTTATAAGTACCCTTATTGGGGTTATAATTATAGTTACCTTACTTATAACCCTAGTTACTAAGTCCCATGATCATCCAAGTACTTGCCCAGAAGCCCCAAAAGGGCGCTGGGTTCGCTTGTCGGGGTGTCGGGATTCAGGTTCCTGCCTAGATTAGGCCTCTGCATGAATTTTGATTAGCAGTTGGTATTTAGGAGATTACTGGAACATACCAAGTGTCATGCAAGGGTCATGATGCATGATTGCGAGTCGATGCATGTTCATTTTGTGATGACATGGTTCTTGCTGGCTATATACTATAGTTATTGTATGCTATTGTATACATCAGCCTTAGTACTGCAAGATTGGAAGCACGAGTTCATCTTGGTGCGGGTTTTCAAGGCTGAAATCTATCGCCTCTGTGCCAAAGTTACGTTCATTCTTCAACACCGCTGCAGTGCAAGTAGATCCAGTGAACAGAGCATGACGCTTGTTGTTAGACAGAAGCCTGATGGATGCAACGAACCTTTACAGTGTTGAACACGACCTTCCCGTGGCCCGGTCCCCTCCGCACAACCAAAGTGCTGCTATTTGTCGTGCATGAAAATCACGGCACCCCAAATAGGCACTCGTTGTCCCGTGTTTCAAGCCTTGTTTGGCTTCGCCCAACATCGGAAATGACAGCAGCAATAGGAAGCAGAGACACTACCGCTTCGTTTTGACCTACACATGTCTCAGCTGCGTTAGGCATTGAAAACTTGTCGGTTTTGTCAGAGAGGCCTGGCAACAACAGATTAAGACACGGTTTTACAAACGGCTGGATTCTTGGCAGGTTGCGGCGAAGTGAGGCAGTCCTGCAGCATGAGCCTTGTCTAGGCAAGGTGGCTCTTGCTTCTAGCTTGATTGCAATGCCTGCCGTGACAAAAGGAGTGCTTTGGATTCTCTACGAACGCTGTCCATGTCTACCATGCTGTACGAAAATGCATACATACATACATACATACATACCTACATACATACATACCTACGTACGTACATACAGACATACATATACATGGTTAAATAGACCCTAAAGGTATCGGGCTCATACATATATATATATATACACACACACCGTATATTATCGTTGTTATGCATACACAGATATAGCAGAATGTACATGGACTTGCAGGCCGGCCCGAGTGCTCGGGCGCAGAGGGTTCTGTGGAGTTGTTTGGCCCTTCGCCTTGTGGCTTCGGATGGGCATCTGGTGCAAGAAGCAGGGAGCCTGCCGACCTTTCGCTGCTTCTTGGCAGTATAGGTTTTAGGGTTTATCCGGGGTGAGGGTCAGCTCAAATTGTCAATATCTCGACCTCCGATCTTCAATCCTTCGACTAAATCCCAAAGCACATGAAGCGAGAATCTTGCGAGGCCTCGGAGATGTCTCTGCCTGGCATGATGGTTGCAGTTTTGCTCCCAGGGCTGTTGACCCTAAATACCGCACACCCATACCCTCACGGGCAAAGCGAAGTCTGCTCTAGCCAGTCTTGTCGTTCGGTGATGTTTTGTTCTTCCCTGCGGAACTGCCAGTGACTGCTAGTACTTAGAGTATTGTTCGTATTAACATCAGCATGATAGGAGCTGCGAACACAACTCCTCTCGGTTGTTACCTCGTCGTGAGACGAGGCTTGCATCAAGAAGCGCCTGCACAAGCGCCGTCCGCTGCAGTCCCGGCCCGGCGAGGATCCGGCGCAGGAGGCCGAACCTGCTATCTTCGGAGCCCCCAAAAGGGATCCGGCGTAGGCCTGAAGCCCTTTGCAGGGAGATGCCGACCTTTCTAGGCCTAGTTGCAACCGAAGTTGCATCCCTTTCTTTTTGTGACGTGTGCCTTTGTCCGCCCCCTACATGTGCGTTCTGCATCAACTTTATGCCAAATGCCATGTTTCGGAAGATGCAAGATGATGACCAGCACATGTTGAGTTTGTGCTATGAGTGTGACTATGATTATTGTTACTGCTGCTACATGTACATCACCGATCGCTGCGGTGTGAGAGTTTGTGGGCGAGGCTGTAATCCCAGACGCCAAAATGCAGCCGTTGACTTTGAATGGGGCATGTTCTGCAGTTTCTCTCTTCACATCAAGTCGAGTGTCAAATGTGTTTGGCTTTCCCGACTGAACCTCAAGCAACAAAGTCGGGAAACATGAGCTGCACAAGCTACCTGCCCCCAGACCCAACAAACAGATAGATGGATAAGAAGATAGAGTCTATCTGATAGAAACATAATATAGGGGCCTTAGTAATTACCTACAGTATTTTGGGGGTTCCTCATTATAAGTATAGTATATCATACCCCAAAACCTTTTTCTAATTATTGAGGCCCCTACATTAGCCGAGAAACGCCCTCTGAGCCCCTGAGGTGCCAGATCTTCCGCCCTATGAGAGGCTTTGGCACAACCGTTGCCGCCGCGAGGTCGGCGGTGGCCGCAGTTGAGGGTATTGGGGCCTTGATAATTAGAATAGGGTTTGGGGTATATTATACTATAATTATAAAAATATGGAACCCCAAATGATTTAGGGTTCTGCACCAGTCTCTAAACGGTACTGTAAGGGAGCTCTCTGGACGGGATTCTATTGATTCTATGAGGTCTAGCAGGGGTTTGTTCTATAAGAGGCTCTGTGAGGGCTTTAGGGTCTGAGGTGGTTTAGGGTTTAGGGCATTTGAAGCTCTTTACGGCTTACGGCTTAGGGCTTGAGAAAGACGCAACCACAGAAAGGACAGTAGCAAAAGTGATAAGGCACCAAAGGTGGAACCAGAGTCGCTGTAGCGGTCCTGAAGTTTCCAGCTAGCTGGACTGGACTTGAGACCGGATCGCCCAAGCTCAAAATTGACTCTGCGCGCCTCAGCGTACATCCAAGGCAGCGCCCCATCATAGATGTTTGAATACGGTTTACGGTTCTGGATCCTTCTGCATTGCGAAGCCCGAAACTTGCCTCTCAACCCTAACCCCCAAGCATGGCGGAGCTTGGCTGGAAGGTGTTGCTTGCGCCAGAGCCGTCCCAGAGCCTGGGTGCTTGCGCTTGTGCCCAGACTGCACTTCACTGATCTTGCTGGTTGCGCGAATCGTGAAAAAACTGAAAGACTCAGCAGAAGCGGTAATGCTGCTGATGAAATCCACAGTGTGACTTATACTGCCAGCCAGAACAATCACCGTAATCACTGAAGCAACAATGGAGTAATGACAATATCAGCAGCACTCATTGGTTCGAGTGATGCCATTGGCAGCAAGACCAGACTAAGTAGTCATTGGCGCCTTTGTTTGCGGTTAGGAAACGTTTGATGCTAGCGGTTCAGCAGCTAACAGATGAATGGCTGTGGAAAATTTCCCACAGGTATCTCGTTCATGATCGACAGGACGATGTTACGAAGCACATGTTACCCAAACCATTCTGTGAGCAATGACGCCATCAGCAACCGTGCACATGTTCGATCAACGGATGTAGTACCCAACATGATGCGAATGCCGAGTACTGCACATGACCTCGGCAGCCTTTGTCATAGCAGCAGCAGCCGGCAGCAACATCGGCAAGGTTGGTTGCAACCCGCAGCAGCAGCGACAAGGATAGCAAAGCATTAGCGACAACAGCAGCCAGTCGCCCTCCTGGTGCTGTCTTGTGTCATCATTACATGGACAGTGGGAGTGCCCATTTAATTGTTATACCCTCCACGACACTGCTATGCATTTTGGTTTTCGGTTTTACCATAGCTAGCTGCTAGAAAGGAGCGGTGCGAGTTGGTTGTGGATTTGAGGGCTTTGGAGTTTGAGACTTTAGGCACTGGCTTCTGCAAGCTTGAGAGCTGCCTGAACGCCGTGATGCTGGTGGAGTGCGGTCCCCACTGCTGCCCTTCGGTTGCATGGCCTCGCTCCAGCTCAGCGATGCCCTCGGGACGATGACGGGTAGTATTAATCACAATAATTACCTGTTGACATTGCAGTGTAAGCTCTTGACGTCTTAGCATCGGTTTCCTGACACCTCCGATAGCCTGACCCTCAAACTCAGTGTCTCAACGCTACCCGATGCCGAGTTCCCAGCCGCCGAAGGTTGACCTTTGACACAGTGATCGAAACGAAACTATTTACCGGCCCCCAGATGAATCCCAAAACACTGGAGGTGGCGTAGAGGAAGCGGAGTGCGAAAACCGCCAGTTCTCCCGGGCGCAGTTGGGCGACTATGAGGACCTCGCAGAGGTCTTCTGGACTGGACCCCTGAAAGGCCAGGAGTACTTCGTACTTCTCTCCTTTTCAGTGATGTTGTTGCAGCTCTTCGGTGTTGGGGCTCATTGGTCTTAGTCTTCTTCTGGCTGAAGGGAGGGCTGAGATCGCCCTGCTGCTCGGGAGCTGATTGGGATTTCAAGTGCCGGTGCTTCTTAGGGGACTTCTAGCGGGTTGAGATGAATTTCGTGGCCCCGGAAAGGCTTTGGACTGAGGGCACGGCGCACCATCCCGAATGGGCATTTTGTGGCCGAGTATGTGGGGGATATTGTCTCACAGGAGCGCATCTCCAATTGGCAGTGCCTTGGGCTTTCATTGGTTGTCCTGTTAACCATACCTTGTCTCCGTTGTTGACACAGCAGAAGGCATGAGAGCCACGGGAGCATCCAAGGTACGTCATGTCCTTGCCTCATGGTCTGGCGATTGATGCCTCAAAGGCTGGGGGCCCGGCCCGCTTCATCAACCACTCTTGTGAGCCGAACTGTGTCGCCCAGCGCTGGCAAGTTGCTGGCCGCTACCGCGTTGGCGTCTTCGCCGCACGCGATATTCAGGCCGAGGAAGAGATCACATTCAGCTACTCGAGCCTACGAGGGCAATCTTCGTCCTCCGACGCCTGCCATTGTGGCTCTCCTTTGTGCTCCGGACGCATCTGGCAGCCGCCAAAGAAGGCGCCCAAGAAGACAGCAAAGGCAGGGGTGTTTCAAGCGAGTTCTCGAGTTGTCACTGCAGGAACCTATAACATGCGTTAATCGTTAAAACAACGGACGCTTAAGATCGCTAGCCAGGCAAAGGCTGCCGTCACTGCTTCGTGCAAGCCGACGAAACAACGTCGTCAACGAGGTGGCACGTGCGATCTAGCTCCTCCCGGCAAGTCAAAGGCATCAGAGGCTGCCGAGGTCGAGAACGATGCAGAAGCCGAACAGGTCGAGGATTGCAAGCAGGAAGCGACGTCAACCACAGCGGAAGATGCCAGGCAGACCCAAGTTGGCACACCAGTTCGCAAGACCATTGAGGTGCACTGGGAGCAGCACGACTGGGAGCTTAGTGAGAAGTTTTGCGAGGCGTTCTTCTACAAGGCAGCTTGGCAAAACTCGCCCAAGGAGGCCAGGCAGATGCTGGAGCAGCAACAGCTCCCATGCAGCAGGGAGCTGGCCGCAGCTTCAGCCCTTGGCCTCTACTTGCCATCAGCCTTGCTCTCGGCGAGGGAGTCCCCCTTATGTCGTTGATGAGGGGCGCCAGGAAGGCATTGCGGAGACGGGAAGGCAATGCAGGCTATGCGAACCCTTTTTCGGGAAGAGACAAAGAAGACAGCTTGCAGCATGTCTCTGCTTTGCATTGTGCAGCGACACGTCCAAGTCTTTCAACCGCAGACTGCAACTTGTTCTCGGGCTTCCCGCATGCACTCGAAGACAACTTGCAACCCTTCGCAGCTTCCTTGTCTCACCAGTCCGGAAAGAAGGAAGGCGCATGTCATGTCGGTCTATGCGGGCAGCAGTATCACTTCGGACATGATGTGCTCAAACCAAGCAGCAGTTTACTATCTATAGCTTACTAATAGCTGCTGTCACAATAGAGCAGTTGCAACTACACTTGCGACTTATTCTATGGGAGATCATTCCTGTAGCTCTGTTTCTTGGAGTATCAGGTCTGACGCAAAGACAACGTCAGACATGCCATGCTTCTGAGCCCGTGCCGAGCCGCGGGTGTCCTGGCTGCAGCACGGTCTGGAAGCTCTCCGTGGTCCAAAGGCTCTCAGCTTTTAGGCTTCGCCAAGACTTGTAAGCGCTAGTCAGTTGCGCGATGCTCCCAATCCTTCAGGCCCCGAGCAGGCCAAACACTTCGGGGAAGACTTACCACAGCCTTTGACGGATAGTTAGTCAAGCACAGGGTCTCAGTACACAACGGCAGATGCCCCAAGCCTACCCGGACGGCCGACAATTTGGGGACTATCACAGCTGCTCAGGATGCGAAGTCGGTGATGCAGTCCGGCCACAAGCAGGGGCCTTGGCAAAGCCTCCAGGAGACTTGATTGACTAGCTGTCGAAGAGGACGAGGACGAGGACGAGAAAAGAAGCCAGGGAATCAAATGGAACCACTACGCAAAAGCTTTAGCCTAGCTGCCAGTTACACCATCATCACCCATATGGTCATGGTCGCGACCGCCGTGCCACCGACCATCATTATCATCGACATTGTCGTTGCTTTCCTCCGTCATCATCATCGCCATAAATCTCGTCATCGTCGTCAAGGCGCCTTTCGAAGAGCAGCTGATAGTAGTACAACTAGCAAAAGAGCACTTCTGCGCTCGATACTCACAAGTGCCTGCGGGTGCAGTGCGGATCAGTGTGACCAGGGCTTAGAGTCACCTCAGAACTCAACGGAAGAATGCGCCTTCGTGCCGATGGTACCATAAGCTCTCCATCACATGCCGAGCTGCTCAAAGACTCCAATATCCCTTAATTAAGGAGTATACCTTAAATCATATTAGGGATCCTACTATAATTTAAGGTATATTCCTTATTTGAGGGATATTGGAGTCTCTGGGTGAGAAGAAGAAGTCCAGGGGAGCAGCCATTGGTTTGATATGCATGAGGTGGCTTACTCCTCCGCTGTTGCTAGGCATACGAGGTCACATACGGAAATACGGGTTTCGGGGCCCATTATACTATAATTGTAGTAGGGAACAGGCAATACAGGGGTTTCGAAAAGGGGCACTTGAACATGGCCAGGCCGCAGCTACCACTAGATCTAAAGCGTCCAGGATCAGCCGGGGACTTAAAAATCCGATGCCAAGTTGTAGGATTCAAAGATTGCAGCCAAAGGCCTACCCTGGCCTTGCACCCCGAAGCCCTGAACCACACAGTGTTAAATACTAGGCTTTGTGGAAGCGCAGAGGGCTGGGCTGAGCTTGCGTTCGGACTGTTGTGTTTTTGCCATTCCTTTGCACATGTTCTGCCACTTGCCTCTATTTACAGGGTGCGATGCCAACGACGACTGCACCTGACGACAACCGCTGGGACGACAGCGACGACGACCGGCGACGACGAGCGCCGCCTTCAGCCGATACATCATGTCTACAAATGTGCGTGGAAGATGAGAACATCGTTCGTATCAATCCGAGCAGCCGCACTCTGGTGCCAGTCACCAAAGCTCAACGACGAACTCACGAAGCTATCCTGCGAGACTTTTCGTGTGTCATTTTGTCATTTTGGTTTGCTAATCTGGGATGTTGAGACTGACATAGTCTGATGCAAAGGGGCTTGCTGCCCCAGGCTATTGCTAGAATCTCCGCATGTCCTCATCGTCAGCACTCCTGGGACTCATTGGGCTTCGGGCGTTTTGTTGTTTATAGTCTTGCTATACTCACTGCACTTACTACTGTAGGTAGTCTTGACCCGAAGAAGAAATTGTGGAGAGACACAAAAGATTTACACTCGCAGTGTTATCAGGTAGACTCACACCGTTCTTTCGATTTGAGTCCTGGCTACCAGCCTTCTTGCTACGGTATTTGATGATGCCGTCGAAATATCTCGAAATGAAACGGCCTTCTTGTTTCAGACAGCCACCGTATCTTACAGCTACCGTATCTTGTTGCTGCTGCTGATGTTACTATTCTTGTTGTTGGCGTGCTGTAATCTTCCTGGCCATTTGCATTCGCTTCGCAAGGCCACTGCGCTGCAGGCGACATACACTGCCTCTAGGCAGGCTCATTGAAATTCTAGCCAGTAGCATGGGAGTCGGTTTGTAACACTGGGAGGAAGTACAAAGAATGAATAGTTTGAGTGGGTGGCATTCACACATTCATGCGTGCACATAGTATGCTGGTCTTGGCAGAGAAAAGTGTAAGTATCACACTGAACTATTCTAGCGAGCAGCAGCAGGAGGAGGAGGAGTAGCAGCAGCAGCAGCAGCAGCAGGAGTAGTAGTAGTAGTAGTAGTAGCAATACCAGCGGCCTCAAACACAGTAGTAGGCAAGAGCGATACCGTTAGTATTTGTAACAATTGAATTCACCGTACTGACACCAGACGCCGAGCACTCAAGGCCCAAAGGATCGCCTTCCCGCAGATGTTGAAATGCCAGGCCAGGATCGAGATCATCTAAAGGGCACCTCGAAAGCAAGCAGGCTTCGCAAAGTTGCTGGGACAGACTAGATGTGATGTGATCACTTGCTGTTCGCTTTAGATCTCAAGCTGTCGTCGCTTATCCGTATCAACTTCGAGTGTGGCTGGTTCACGTAATGTAATTAGCAGTGACGTCTACATGACTGCTGTAGTGATGCTACCGTGTTCCTGCTGTTAGTTCGTCGTTATCGTCGTCGTCCCAAAGTGAGAAAAACTAGAAACGTGAAGTATCTTAGGTCACGCCGGTGCAGCTGACATTGCTGAGCATGACCGTGGACCAAATGAACCAAGCGCACAGTCCTTCAGTCCGAACAGAACTTCTAAGGCTGTGCGCATCGCAATCTGCCAGTCGGCCGATTTCGGTTCTGTCCCCAGCGCGTCTGCAGATTTGCATTGCCAAGTTTCCCTCAGCAGCTTTGGTTGATTCAGCTGCTTATTACGACGACGACTGCTGCTATCCTTTGGGCTTTGCAAGGCCCTGAAGCGTCGGGCCGTTAAGCATCGTTGCTGAAAGCCGCGTTTAAGACAAGCTAAGACAAACCTTGGCAAAGATGATAAGTTAAGACAACAATTAATTCATGATGCCAGGCTAGTGAAGACAAAGCTCGTACAAAAGATGCCGTCGAGATATTAATTAAGATGGACTTGTAAGGTTTATCCCGTTAACACGAAAAGTGCGAAAATTGCGTCAAACATCCGAGAAAGGGTGTACATGATTCAAAAGACCTGAACAAATCTTGGAGGGGCGGAGGGGTGCGGGAGAGTGGAAACCGTGGTTTTCCAAGATTTCAATAAGTGTTGATCAGATTTTCCCGGTATCTTGCCGCAATTCCAATCATGTCCGTAGTAAGATTCAATAAGATGTTACCAGGGTCATGCCGCAGTTGTAGTCATGTCTGCTGATGTGAGTTTTAAGGGCCTGTGCTTCTATTCCGCCTAAGTTTGTTTTTTGGTTATGGAGTTTCGGGCTGTGAAGCGGGGCGGAGGGCAGTCAGGATTGGACCAGGAGCACGAAGTCACGGGCCAGCAATAGGATAAAGGTTAGTCACTCAAGACAACTAAACTAGCGTGATCAAGGCAAATGGAGACACATGAAGACAATGAACAACAACAACAACAACAGCTCAATCACAAATGAAGACAACTAGAGACGAAGAATGACAAATTAAGACTAACGGGGCAAATCATGACAAAAAGGCGATAAGCTAAGATTCAACAAGGTTCGGTGTGTTGTTGGAGCATTTTCTCAAAGCCCGCGGGGTTCAAAGCCCAAGGCATAAGGGCTTAACGAGCCTATTGCTGCTGCTACTCCTCTGCCTCCTCCTCCTACTCTTCCCCCAACTCCGACTCCTACTTCTACTCTCTCCTCCGCCTACTACTACTACTACTACTACTACTACTACTACTACTATAACTACTACGACTGCTGCTGCTGCTGCTGCTGCTGCTGCTGCTGCTGCTGCTGCTGCTGCTGCTGCTCGCGCTCCTCCTGTTGCTGCTGCTGCTGCTGCAAATGCGGCTGTTAAGTTTCTACGACACTTTTGCTATTACGCGATTACTCCTGCCGCTGCAGCAACAACAACCATGACTGCAAAGACGAAGACGCTTCAGACAACAGCAACACCAACAAAACCGTGCCAATATTGATTTACAGCAGCTACTTGTATGTGCCTGTGGAATACGAATGCCTCTGATATTAGTGGGCTCCGAAGGCACCGAAGCTTCAGACGACCTCGAGCGCGCCGAGCCTTCACTCGAGGCAAGGGGGCTGCTGAAGGATGGGTGTCGTGTGGGGAACCAAATAATCCGCGATACTATTCTAGTAGCCCCAGTATCTATAAGGTCTAACGGTATAACTTCATGCTTGAGTGGCCAAAGAATCCTGCCCTACGCATACCGAATAGGGAAGCCAGCGGGAATTCCTGAAGCCTAAAGCTTGGTGTGGCTGTGGCTCGAGCTGATATTGCTTTAATTCTGGGCCGGCGACGCGGGATCTTGCAGCCATGGCAAAGGCAATGAAGGCATCCCGTCGATCAACCCGGTGACGATGCTAGTGGCGACAGTTCTAGCGGGGTGCGACGATGATGCTGTTGAACATGACTCTGACAAAGATTACGACTACCATCGGAATTGTTTCTTGTGTGATGCGTGTTTCGATTGGCCCTGTCACGAAGCATCACGCTCCACCAGTTGCCATCAAGCCAATCACTGTCAATGTTGTTTGTTATCATACCATTGTCGTCATAGCCACCCAACCTGTTGTCAACATTGATCATGAAACTGCTACTGCTAGTCGAACCAGTACCACAACATTATCTTCGTCCGTCAGCGACGTGCCGTGTCGTGTGTGGTGTGTGTGGATCTGTCCGGTCGACAGTCGCTTGTATTCCCTGTGTTGGCATCAGCGTTACTCAAATTGGTTGAGAAGGTGGGTAGAACTCAAACATGGGATGATCCTAGCGCAGCGTCACTGATGTAGTCGTAGCAGTACTAGTACTAGTAGTTTGGTGTTCGGGGGTTGGAGTGTAGTGTGGTGTTTGTTGGTAGTTGTTCGCAGTTGATCAGTTGATCTTGTAGTGATATGATTATCGTTCTTGTTATTGTGCATATTGTTTTTGTTGTTGCTGCTGCTGTGGTTGTTGGTGTTGTTGTTGTTGTTGCTGGTGCTGCTGTTGTTGTTGTTGTTGTTGGTGGTGGTGGTGGTGGTGGCGGTGGCGGTGGCGGAGGTCGTGGTGGTGGTTGTGGTCGTGGTTGTGGTCGTGGTGGTGCTGGTGGTGCTGGTCTAGTTAACTTTATTGCTCTTGTTTTTGCTGCTGATCTTGTTGTTGTTGTTGTTGTTGTTGTTGTTGTTGTGGTTATGCTGTTGCTTTACTACTTGGACTTGCACTAGTCTGTTGATTTTCGCGGGCTCCCTTTGTGTTTCCCCAGCGAGGTGAGCAAAAGACCCGCTGCCATGAAGAAGGTTTCCATGAAAAAGGTCAAGTCCAAGGTTGCCATGATGCTCGCCGGCACGAGTTCCGGGTGTCCATGCCTGGAAGTGTCCTAAACCTTATAAACTTTAGCACATCCCACATTCGGTACGAGGAGCAAGACACCAGCTCCAGCTGGCCTGGGCAACTTCAAGATACGAATCGGGATCATCCACGGCAAGGCGGCTTCGGAGTTGCCGTCTAGTGGCGGTATGGAAGAGCATTAGCTGTCTACATGAGGCTGACCTGCCGCATGCAGGGGCCATGTCGGGTTCTTGAAGTGACAACGTCCAGGTTTTCGACCCGATCAAGGTCGGCACCCATGATCGGAACTATCCGGCCGGATGCTTACGGTGCGGTTGTCTTCATGCCGCCATGCATCAGCAACACAGCCTACCATGTATGAGCATACGATGCCATACCGTGGAGAATGACCCCAATTTGTTTGCATGGCTGGTTCCTTGTTCTTGCACATTCCTCCATGTCGGAGTCTTTATGTTAAAGCCGCCAAAGCCAAACCAAAAGCCGCATAGCGCTGCCTGACGAGATTTGCATCTGTAACAGTGCACCTATCTGTGACTTCCTGTCCGCTTATCTCTCCCTGTGCACAAGCACAGCAGGCGTTGCATTCGAATATTTTCACGGATCAAGGAGCACCTCAAAATCAAGAACAACACGGGGCCCAACGCTGACGGCTGGGGCGGCCAGTTCATGGCCGACGTGTCGACAGGCTGGGTGCAGGGTGCTGCAAGTAGGATTACTACGATGGCTACTAGAGCCTTCCAGAATGCTTCGACCCGGATCAGGTCTGAAGATCATGCGGCTGCATCCTGATATCTTTCATGTGGACTTCATGACCATGGAGCAGGTCACGGAGAAGCGCCTCTCCAGAAACCATCTCACCTTCAATTTCTGGGGTGACATGAGCATCGCCCTGATGAACGAGAAGCCGAAGCTGGCGAAGAGGCTGCAAAAGATTCAGATGAACCCCAACTTCCGACATCATCCGGTGTGGGATTACTACGAGTGGATTCTTCACAAGTCGCGCTACATGAAGGCTTGCGAGCGAGCAGGCATCCCGATGATCGACACGATTCACCTCGAAAAGGGTTTCAATGCTAGAGATGTCCTCAAGAAGATTGTTGCGAAAGGATGGGACAAGTTTTTCGTGAAGCCGGCCTACATGAGCTTCTTTGGAGCTGGCGTCATCAACGGAACCTGGGCCTTGTCCTTCCTTTGCTTTCAGAGGGCGCTACAGTAGGGCCTGGTAGGGGTGCAGGGCTGGGAGACATGGGAGCGCTCTGAGTCGCAAGGAAAGACGCAAGACTTCATAGACAACATAGAGCCACTCCTCCAATACGAGGCTGAGAACAAGCATCAGAAGGAGCATCTTGGCTGCGCAGGCACATTTGCTATTGACTTACATTCGAGTCAATCACCGGCAGCAGCCCTTCGGGGGCTTTTGGTGTGTCACTACCGAGGTTTCTGGTGCAACCATACATGTTGAAGCCCAACGGGGAGGTTTTTGA
The DNA here is from genome assembly GCA_905221635.1 of Symbiodinium sp. CCMP2456. Lineage (NCBI taxonomy): Eukaryota > Dinophyceae > Suessiales > Symbiodiniaceae > Symbiodinium > Symbiodinium sp. CCMP2456. Next base: position 46,560 of record CAJNDV010004492.1, on the reverse strand, counting down.
CGAGATCCGAAACTTCTTCTGTGATGGCGAGTGGGCCTATTCCGTCTACACCGACGGAGTTGACTATGAAGGCTTCTGGGAGCAGCCCGAGGGAAAGCTGAAGGAGGCTTGCAAGAAGTGGCTTGGCCCTCACGAGGTTCAGGGTTTCTGGTTTAGGGCTGGGCGGTGTGCAGCTGTCGTTTTGTGCAGCGTCTTGGGCTAGCTGGGGCGAGAACATGCGCTCGGATCAGATTTTCAACGTAGTTTCGCTTCCTGCGGTACCAAGTGTCTGCAGTGCTCTGTGTGGTCTAGCGGCGTAGCATGTCAATCTGGGTCACATACTTGGTTTCCACCATTACGGGCAGAATCATTGTCGGTTTTTTGCTCTCCGGAGAAACACTTGGGATCAGCTTCGTTCTGGTGAAGTCATGCTTTCACTGACGTTGCTAAGCAGGCTGGCCATCCAGACAATGGAAGAGGTGAAGAAAGTTCACAAGTGGGAAGGTAAGCGTATCAATTCCTTGCTCAATCGCATCGACATCGGCATCATTCCTGACAAGTCCAGGAAGCTTGGATATCGTATCTTCGTGAATGAGATCGAGCCGCAAATGACGACTTGGCTGGGTAGATACTGCCCATTTGTGATCCAAGACAGGATGGCTGAAGTCTGCGTCAAGCAGGCTCACGAGATGTTGAAGAGAAGTTTGGCCGCGAAGAGGAAGATGCCATCTCCTCAGAAGGTTCGTCAGCTGCTTGACGTGCTGGATGCTTGGGTGCTCTTGGCCACCACTGTCTCTTTAGGTGTTGTGACTTCTGAATAAGAGGCTATAGGCTGTATGAGGACTCCCAAAGACCGTGAAACTCAGCAGCAACTGCTTCGACCTCCAGAACAACTAAGGAGCAACGCCTCAAGGAGTCCTGAGCTGTCCTAGGCGTCCTCGACATGAAGAGAGATTCCTACAACGCCGCTGGCTGACTGAGTCAACCCTGCCGGTGAAGCGCTTTGGGGCCTCCGATGTCCTACAGGGCATCCATGAATAGCTCTCTCTGTTTGCTTCGTGGCTTTACATCTGGGGGCCCCCGGCTTCGGCTTTGTGAGGTGCAGGGCAGGGGGAGGGAGCCTGGTCTGGGCAGTCTGTGCTGGGGAGATGCATCGAGACCGATGCCCGGGCTTCAGTCGCCCTTTGGTCTTACAACTTCACCTTTCGTGGAGTTGCTGCAATCGCCAAAAGAGGGCAGGATATTTTTTGCAGTGGGGAAGTCAGCAGTCGGCAGGAAGCTTGGATAGGGTTCCGTATATGTACCGTCCACAGACATCTAGTATAGGGGTCTCAATAATTACCTACATTATTTTGGGGGTTCCTTATTATAACTATAGTAAAATGAGCCCCAAAACCCTATTCTTATTATTAAGGCCCCTATATTATGCTCATCTTGCTTCTGTTGATTCCATAGTAGCAAGCAGGCATTCTTGCAGAAACTTGCTTTCAACAGATTGAGCGACCAACACGGTTCGCAACAATGCCCTCAAGAAACTCGTCAGCCAGGGCATACTCATCCACCAACTGCAGAGCTCGCCAAGCAAACACCCTAGAAACTGCTGTATCCCCGACAAGCTACTAGGCACTGGAATTCACCCGACTCTTTGCAAGCCTGGGCCTGCGACGACGATGCAGGCGCTTTGGCTATGAGAGGGGTCCGATTGAGGTTCCTTTGCAGGGTACCTGAACTTACAAGGGTTCCATGAAGTGCCGTAGGTGTTTAGGGTTTAACGTTTAATGGTCCCCCAGCGTTGCGGTTGGAGGTATTTGCCCGAGGACATAACCGCAAGACCCCTGAAACGCTGAGCTTCAAAGAGGTCCCAAGAATCCCGAAGCCGTGAAGCACCGAAGCTGTTAACCCTTAAGCCCTTATGCCCCAAGCCCCTAAAGCCCCTAAAGCCCCAAACCCTTGCACCCCAAAACCTCTGACAAACCAGTAAAAGATCCAAAGACAAAACCCGGGCTCCCATTTCGCGCTCAGGGGCTCAAACACTTCCTCGGGCACCTTCGGTGGCCTGGAGAATTTAAGAAGATTTTGAGTGCTTTGGGGTTTGCAAGGGTGTTCTGTAAGGGCTTTTGTGCGTCCAGGACTGCGAACAATACCTTAGTTGGGGATCCTGGAACCCACAGCGCTTTGAGGATGAGCATCTTAATATAAATCATTCCTACTTAATCCACATTAAGCCCGGAAGGGGAACCTAAGACCCAGATAGACTTCCAGTATGAGACTGTTATACAGCAGGGAGGCTGCGGGCTCCCTGAGAAAACCCCTTACTAAACCTGTCAACTCTGCAGATTCGACCCAAAAGCCCACGCCATGATAATATATATATATATATACCTTAATAGTTAGAATAGGGTTTGGGGTATATTATTACTATAATTATAGCAAGGAACCCCCAAAACCCTATTCTAACTACTAAGGCCCCTGTATTAATTTCCTGAAGGAGAGCCCTGCAAGTCTAAAAGGGTCGGAGGACTTGGTAAGCAGGGTGATAAAACATGGGAGTGTCCGAAAATAAGGGGTGCCTTATTTTGGGCTCCTTATAGTAAGGATCCTACTATCTACGGTACCCCTATTGTCGGAAACCCCATTTGGGACTTTGGGGGAGTGCGATGACTTCAGGTACTCCTTCGGTCAAGCGTTTGGGGGTTAGGGTTTCGGGTATAGGGTTTAGGATTGATGAAGGTGTTGGATCTTGTGTCAAGGGTCTGGGGTGCATCTCGACACTTGGGCCACAGATACCGCTCAAACCCCCACTTACAGCAACAACTGTCCACAACTGAAGCTGCCCTACCAAACCTGTCAGGATAACACGTTTTGGCCAAGGGTAAGAATTCAACTCATGATGCCGTCTTGATTATTTAGGACATCAGACTGTAGTGTTCATGTCCTGCAGAACAGCAAACATGTCGACACCATGTTATTTCATTTTATGCTTCAGGTCATACGACCGGAAAACGAGGCAATTAAGAAACAGACCTGCATTCAAGGAGCTCGATTTCTGAGAATATTGCTGCTGGATTGTTGCTTCAATTACGACGACTACTAGCAGCCTCCAGCCGTAAAAAGACAGGATATCTCACCTGTGGGGACCCTTCCCCTTCCCCTGCTCTGGATAGATGGTGCCAAATCCCCAAGAATGCCTAAAACCCTAAACACCACTTGCTACAGGCTTCGAAAGTTTTTTGTAGTCGTTACAGGGTTTAACTGGACTTACTCTTTAGCATCGGGATTTGATGTATATTTCTGATCCCGAACCCAAAAACCCTAAACCCAAAAACCCTTGAACCCTAAACCCTAAACCAAAAAAAACCTTAAACCCTAAACTCTTAAACCCAAAACCCCTAAACCTACAAACCAAGAAACCCTTAAAATCTTAAACCCTAAACCCCTGAAGCCCTAAACCCAGAAACCCTAAACCCTAAACCCAGACACCCTTAAACCCTTAAGCCCTAAACCCAAAAGACCCTCAATGCCCCAAAAAAACATGACCTTCCCAAACCTCTTTGCCAAGACTCCAAAGCCCGAAAGTCCCACACTCTACACTCCCCCATAAGGGTTTAGGGTTTAGGGATTTTAGGGTTTAGGGTTTAGGGGTTTTAGGGTTTAGGGTTTCGGCTTCCCGCCTCCCCTAGGTCGATTTTCAGACTCCGGATTTCTTCCTCCTTCCTCTGCATGGCATCCTGGTTGCAAGGCAAAAATCTGTGGTGGATCTAATGAATGTATGCATTTGTGTGTGAGTTTATATACACAGAGGCATAAAGAGAGAACTGTATGTGATTCTAACTTGGAGATACAGCTCAAAAGGCCCCCCAAATTCGTGGTGTGAGGTGCTTCGACCTCCTCTGCAATCCGATACTCATTGTTCCGGGCTTCTGCGCTCTTAGAACCCAAAAAACACCTTTTGTCAGAAAAGCCCCAGGCAGTCTTATGATCTTGAAACAGTTCCTAAGACACTAAAGCAGGCTTGCAGCTCTCACATCTCGCCTATCGAGAACGGGATGCAACCTGTCAACATATGGAAACCTCTGAAAGCCACACTGACGTCCAATCTGCACTACCCACGCTACAGTAAGCAATACATGCAGCACCCTAGCCTACAATGACCTACGTTTTTGTACGGTCCCGATAAAGTCTATTTTCTCAAAATAAGAACCTACCAAACCCTAAACCCTGGACCCTAAACCCTAAACCCTAAACCGCTATGGCAATGGTAGTTTGAGGAAGGCCTGGTGGGTCGAGGGCTTCTGTGTTGGTTGGGCTTCTTGCTGTCACTACGACTTCCTTCTTCAGACAGGATTGCTGTATATAATGTAGAGGCCTTAGGGTTTTGGGGGTATATTATACTACCGCTCGAATAAGCAACCCCAAATAGTAGAGGTACTTATTTAGGCTTCTATATTAGCAACCTTAACCCTGAGGGTCCAAGTACCTGATCATCATATACTCCTCCAAGGTTGAAACATAGCTACTACCCGAACCCAAATACCTCAGACTATTAGGTCCTCAACGACGCCACGCTGAACCCAAACGGCATTGATGGTCTTGAAGATGTCAGGACAAATCCCAACTCTAAGCCAGTGACCCACACCCTACCCGCCACCAACCAGAAGCTACTTGCCTGTAGGATTCCAGTACTCTCTTTGTTCTGGCGTGTACTCTAAACCTACAAAATAATAAAAATAAAAAAGCAGGTTATGGGTGCATAGGGTAGACCCCACGGCCTATAATGTCACAAAATATCATGACATATTAATACTATACTACTGTATAGTAAAATATGGTATAATACAATATTGCTCAGTTAACAAAATGTATGATCGTACTTATCGTAGTTAGAATATCAAATAAGTCTTCAAATCCTTGACGTCAATCTTCCGAAGATGCCCAGAAGTTCAACGAGCACGGGACCAGTTGCGAGATCTCCTTCCAGTCGTCTCTTTCAAGTCGTCGTTCACGGTATTCGTAAGCCCCAGAAGTGGTCGGACTTTCCCTCCATTGCACTCTGCCCGACTGGCAATGGGCTTCGAGCTCGTCCTCCGGCTATTTGGACAAGGCTTCCTCCTCCGACATCCACTTCTCGACCTTTCTCACGGTCGTGGCCCGCTGGAGAGACTCCCTTGTTGACGGGGTTTACTAAAAAGATCATGGGACTTAGTGGTTTAGCAGTTGAGGGTTTAGGGTTAATGTTTAAGGTACAAGGTTTACTGGACTTAGTGGTTTAGGGTGGGTCAGAAACAGAGTAACCGTACTGTTGTAGCTACTTGTAAACAAAATTATACACATGATCTTGCTTACAAAGTCCCATGATCTTCCAAATAGGGTTCGGGGTTCAGAGGAGCTCTACAAGTCCAGGATTTTCTGCGCATTCGTTGTTAAGGGTCGCATAGGGGTTCCATGCCGCTCATTACGGGGGGTTCATAAAGGCTTGACAATGCATGTTTTTGACACCTTGCAGAGTGATTTTTTCCTGCTTATGCAAATCGTTTCCAAACATCTAAGTGGATCCTAACTCCTAGTCATAAACTAACTAACCAACGAAATACGATTCAGGAGGGACTACGTATACCACCGATGATCGTCAGCGCGTTTAAGTTCTATACACCTTAACATGCCTTTACACCAAAGCCTTATGAACCCTTCAGATGACCAATCATGAAACCCTAACAGAACCCATAAAGCAACCCTCAAAGGGCCCTTCAAGGAAGCGACCATGATTCCTTGCCTCGCCCTTCTTCAGAAGCTTCTCCTGCGGTGCGCTCAGCTCTCAAAGTATTTCCCAAGCTTGACGATGTAGGGGCCTCTGCCTAAGGGGGGGGGTTTAGGATTCAGGAAGTAGAGGGCCTAAATTGCATGATAATTAGAGTTTACGGTGTAAGGTCTGGCATCAAGGGCTTCAGTTGCCTAATCAGGACAGTGGAGGTTGTGGTAGTGGCCTAATCTTCGAGGGCACTGTTACCGGCACGGAGCTTCGCCGAGGCTTAAGCTGCGAACTACAGGTTTTTGAGGAGCCACACTTAGGGGGAGGTCAGAACGCAGCAGACAACCTTAGATGCCTGAAGCCCAACTGACTGAGAAATTCGGGCATACGGCAGGGTGCTCACCTTCCTCTGTCTTTGTTTCGGCCCCGAGCTCATGTAGGGGCCTTATAACAATTCGAATAGGGTTTTGGGGGTTCCTTATTATGATTATAGTACCCTAAGGGTCCAAGTAGTCCTTATTTATGGTTTTAGGTACCCAAAAAGGTCCCAAAGTCCTTAAATAATGGGTACTTGGACCCTTAGGGGTAGAATATACCCCAAACCCTATTCTAATCCCTAAACCCTAAACCCTAAACCCTAAACCCTAAACCCTAAACCCTAAATTATGAAGGCCCCTACATCACCCTACGGGCCTGAGGAGTCTCCTTCTCCTCGCGTTTTACGCACAGGGTCCCGTCATCGGCCAAATCACGAAGCGTCTGCTGCAACTCTATCCCTAAGGGTCCAAGTAGGTCCTTATTTATGGTTTTAGGTACCCAAAACGTCCCCAAAGTCCTTAAATAATGGGCACTTGGACCCTTAGGGTAGGACTTCGTCGCTCTTCTTGTCCAGCTTCCGCTGCGGCAGATCCTCGTTCAGCAAACCCCACCTTGAACCGAAAACTCCTACACCCCAAACCCCTAACACCAAGCCTTATATCAACCTAGCCGAGATGCCTTCTTCGATATGACTGGACGTTTAAGGCTTTCTAGGGGGAGCCGTACTGTTTTCGAGACCTCAAGACGCACCCCCCAATTTAGGGAACTACCCATATGTCAAAACAAAATGCTTTATGAATCTTATGTACGACTATATTCCTTGGTTAACTGCTTCAGGATTTGGGCTGTATCCTTACATAAGCCAGTTTAGAAGCTCTATGTAACACATGAGCCATTTAGCCATTTAAGGATTCCGGATATTTAGGCTTTATGCGTACATGAACCTTTTCAGAAGCTCCGTGTGTAACCCGTGTAAGGCTCTAAGGGCGCTCCGTCGAAGCCACTGTGAGCAGACGGAGGGCTCCTGAATGTTGGCCTTCTCCCAGAGGATGCAGAGCTCGTCGTTCCTGCCAGGCCACTCGCTTCTGGCGATAATAATTGTTAATAATAATAATATAATAATAATAATAATTAATAATTAATAATAATGATAATACCGAGTGGGTATCGCTGGACGAGAGTGATCAGGCTTCACATCAACATATCCGAAGCTATGTGTGCAACACATCAGCGCAAGGATGAGGCTATCAACAAACAACACAGACTTATGCAACAACAGCAACAATGCAGCAACCACAGCCACAGCGACAACAGATGTCTTGCCCACAAACCATTATGACGTTGTGATGACAAGGCTAGCAAAGACAGCAAGGGGCTGAACACGGAACGCAAGTACTGGTAGCGGCCGTAGGGTCAGAGCGTCGCACAATGCAGAAATGAATGGACCTGAGTTTAGAACCCAAGTTCAGGACCGAAGCACTAGAGTCGAGCGGAGACCTACAACTACCTCAAAGCTCCTTGCATGCGCAGGCTCATACTACTAGACTACTCCTAAACCCTAAACCCCAACCCCTAAAGCCTAACCCCTCAACCTTATCCCATGACTTCGAAAGCCCAAACCCCGAAGCTCTGGAGCCCTTGAGCCGCCGAACTCGCCAGAAACCCCAAACAACACAACAACTTCCAAAGACCTGACATCTGAATTAGCCAGCAAAAACTGTGTGTACAGGCCTGTCGATGAGCTGCGTTCCCGTGAAGTTCCGGGTCGCCACAGCCTGTTTCGTTTTAGGGCTCTAAGCGCCGACTTCTACTATACCCTGAACCCTACTATACCCTAAACCCTAGACCCCGAGACCCCCAAACCCTAAACCGGAGGTTAGCTTATTTTAAGCTGCTCTCTCCGTCTTGTCTGGGGAATCCCTATTACCGCCTGAATCCATTGGTGCGGAAGGAGGTTGGAAGGCCTTCGATCAGGCACCTTACCCCAGGGATCCATGTACCCTAAACCCTAAACCCTACACCCTGATACTCTGGCCTTAAAGATTGCTTCGGAAGGCGGCAACTATTGTCATATTGTGGCCGCACCCAGGACATGACAAGTCGGGCCAAGGAGTTGGGAGCGAGAGTCCTGCCGCCGGGTGAGCACGGTTAGGGTTTAGGGTTTAGGGTTTTTTTTTAAAGAAAGTGCAGTGGCTCCTTTTCTCCGCGAACCTGCCTTTAGGGTTTAGGGTTTGGGGGTATACCATAAGTATAGGACCCGAACCTTCAAGAACATATCGCGAGACAAGAGTACTCCAATACAGGGGTGAGGTATTTATGCCATTTCCATAGCCCAGAAGCCAAGCAACCTATACATACGACAAGTAACTGGTCTTCACGCGTAAGCTGTAACCCCAAAAAGCAAACCCCATAACAGCTTGTCTCGCTCCAAAGCTCTTCAGAAAACCCTAAACATCCATAAACCCTAAACTCTTTAAACATCCTTAAACCCTAAACCCTGAATAGGGCCGTATTCCCTGAACCCTAAGCCCTATACAGGCCCGAATGGGACCTTTAAGACTTCTCTACCCTCTCTGTTCGAACCTAGAGCAGATCCGAAGATGTAATGTAGAGGGGCCTCAATGATTGCCAGTACTATTTTGGTGGTTCCTTATTATAACTATAGTACAATATACCCCAAAATCCTCTCCTAATTATTTAGGCCCTATATTGAGCCAGAATCCTCAACCCCAGATCCAGCAACCACCTAATCAATATACGGGTTTCGGGATGTTTAGGCTTTAGGGTAACGGCCCGAAGATTTATGCCAGGGTTTCTTGGTGGTATATTTTATAGTATAACTGCAGTATGTGCTGGAAGTATAAGGGAATCGTATTCGTGATTATTCCCGACCTCTATTCTACACCCCTCACCCACCGAGCCTCCCCTCGTACTCTTTTCCAAAGTGTGAGAAAGATCGGGATCTGTCCGAGATGTGAGTGGTTCTCTCCTAAAGCCGGATCCGAATGTAGAGAACCACCATGGGAACAACCATAATGTAGTGGCATTATATTAGGGGAGCCTTTCAGTTCTTTCTTCCAGGTAGCGCAGGATTCGTATTTTGCCACGGGTTTGGGAACTTCAGGTTTGGGATTCAGGGATTAGGGCTTAGGGCCTGAGGTTCAGGATTGATTGAGACTTACTTCCGGGAGCTGTTCATGAATCTCCGAACTCTGTCGCCCCCGGCAGCCTGCCTGCTCGTACTTGAGTCTCAGAGCCAACTGGCATGCAAGAGCGGCTCCAATATAGGCTCTTCCCTAAACCCTAAACCCTAGACCCTAAACCCTAAACCCTAAACCCTAGACCCTAAACCCTTTAGTACTCGCTCTTGGCATTCTCTTCGAGTCCGATTTTGGAAAAAGTATCGTCAGCAAGAAGAAGTGTTAACACGAAACAGGAACCCTAATTGCTAAATCCGAAATCCAATACCATAAACCCTAAACTCTATCGTAGTTCCCTTTCTGGTTTAACGAACGCTATCGTTCTGACCCTATGCGGTAGCCCATAAAAAGCAACTACAATGGATACAATAGGTAATGTAGGGGCCTTGATAATAGCAATAGGGTTTTGGGTTACATTATACTATAATGACAATACTAATACTAATAATAATAATAAAAAGAAGAAGAAGAATTATAATAATAAGGAAGCCCCCCAAAAAATAGCATTATTGGCCCCGAAACAAAGCGACTGGGGACCGAGTTCAGGGGTGTTCGGAAGGCTCTCTTGGTGGGCGGGGACCTGGCGCTAAAGCTCCGATAGTCTCGGCTTCGCTGGGCCTCAGGAGGATATGGGTAGGGTTTAGGGTTTAGGGTTTAGGGTTTAGGGTTTAGGGTTCAGGGTTTAGGGTTGAGGGTCTAGGGTTTAGGAGGGGACCTCAATGGCTGGAATAGGGTTGTGTGGTAGACTATGCTATACTTGCGAAGGGACTACAAGATAATGGATGGCAATGCCAATAGCAATTGCTAAACGGGGCAGGTTCACGGCGCAGAGGATGATTTAAGTTTGATGACTTGTCCGCAAACCAGCATCTGCGAATCTACACTTCAGGGCTAAGTAAAATCCTCATGGAAGCCTGAACTCCCTAAACCCCAAACCCTAAACCTTAAACCCTTAACCCTAAACCCTGTAAACCCTCAACTCTCTCTAAACCCCGAACCCCCGACTCAGCAGTTGAAACCCTAAGGGCCCCGAGGATGCAAAGCTTCACAAGCCTTGACGGCAAAGATAGGCGATTTGAGGGCTTGTGGGATTTAGGGTTTAGGGGTCGTCTCCGTTGAAGTTCCTCTTGCATTTCGGGTTTAGGGTCTTGTTAGTGTATATATATATATATATATAATTGGCTAGCCAAAAGACGGAGCTGCAATGGAGACTACCGGGAAGCCCAAAACGTGAACCTGAAACGCTGGATAAAAAAAACCCTAAGCCCACGAGAGCTCGGCGTTTTAGGGTATGGTTGCGAAACGCAACCTTTAACCTACAGTGTACGGACATCTGTTTCCTCCCTGGTACAGCAGTCGAAGGAAAATTGAGAGTAGCCCAGACGGAGACATTGAAGGATGACATCTCTTGGCCCTATAAGCCCTGAGCCGTTTTGTTTTTCATGAGGAAACCTTGAGGTTTCGTTCAGGGTCTAAGGTTTAGGGTTCATGGTTTTGGTTCAGGGTTTAGGGTTTAGGGCTTTGGTTTAGGGTTTAGGGCTTTGGTTTAGGGTTTTGGGTTTTGGTTTCGGGTTTAGGTTTCAAAAGCCTGCCTCAAGCTACTGGAACCTTCGTCTTAAAAAGCGTCTCCGCACTGCAACCCCTAAACCCCCGAAACCCCTAACACCCTCCACCCTGATGTAGAAGTGGTTTAGGATTGAAGCACCGAGACCGAAATATTTCGAAGAGAGCCTGGGGGCTTCTGCCATACTAGTAGTTGCGTGAGCAGTCTTGGTGCCTTCAACACCACCTAGAGACTTTTCCGATCTTTTTGCTTATTAAGAGTTGTCTTTAATTCTGGGGCCCTCACTGCGAAACATACATTAGGGGACGGCTCCGCGGTCTTCTAGATTTTCTCCTTGAAGGTCCCCGGGATTCCCTCTCAAGAGCAGAGCGCACAACTCGCAGCAGCCCTGCTGGGAAAGGAGCGGCTTCGCCAACTGCAGGCAGAACTTCGCCGCTCTGGACATCTCAGTTGGTTTTGGGTATTCAAGTCCCCAAAATAGTACGACACCCTTATAAAGGACCCTAAACGGGACCTTAACTTAGCGAACTGCCCTTGTAGAGTTCAGGCTCTCAGGTCTTGTACATCCCTGATGATTTCAATCTCCCTACCTTAGAAGGAAGGGATTATAAGAAGGATTTTCATATCGAGGCCCTGCAAGACTAGATCCCATCAACACTTAAATCCTACACACTAAAGCCTAAAGTAGTAAACCCTAACAGCCTGAACCTTGAACAGCCGTACGATATCCCATAAAGGAGCCCTTATAACGGACTTTAAACGAGCCTGAAAACCGCACAAACCCTAGTACACGGCCATCAATAATTAAAGATTGTTAACACCAATCGACACTCCAAAATGGAGAGCAATGGGAAGCAAGAGACGGGTAATCTATGCATGTATAACTGCAATCATCATGATCATTCCTACTGTTTTCTAATTAATATTCAGATTTGCCATGATATTTGTTCTGGCTATGACTAAGACTGTGATTATGGTTATGAATATGACTCGTATTACTTGTAATTGTAGCTTCGCTGTTCTTGGGTTTAGGGCTTGGGGCTTCGGGTTCAGGGTTCAAGGGATGGGATTTATGGATGTGGCCGTGTATAAACCCATCACAGCTTCCTAGACCCTGAAGAACCTCCCTCTTTGAGGACTTATATGGGGGTTTCCGAAAATTAGGGTACCTTATTTTGGTGGTCCTTATAATAAGGATCCTATTATTTCGGGTACTATATTGGGGTCCCCTATTTTCGGAAACTCCCATATAAGGAAACCATAATTATAAGGAGCCCTAAAAAGGTAGGTTCTTTCGGGTCCAGGTTGAGGCAGCGAGTAAAGCCTTGAGAGGCCCCACTCCAGCAGCAAAAGAGCGAGAGGATCCTCGGACACCGGAGCAAAAACGACCCAGCACCCTAGGATACCGAACTCCAAACCCGGGTGTAGAATTTATTTTGGCCCT
>CAJNDV010004492.1:0-31419 GCA_905221635.1 Symbiodinium sp. CCMP2456 | reverse complement strand
ACTCCAAGGAGGGATTGTCCCTGCATTATGCCAAGGACCCTTCAAACCCCGTGTTTCCCTCAATCCGCCTCATGAAGCCTAAACCCTAAACCCTAAACCTTAAACCCTAAACCCCCAATACACCATCTTGGGCCCAGGGCGTGGATGACTTGGAGGCGCTGCTCCTGCGAGGCGCGGTCGCGGAAATTCCGTTCGTGCTTCTGGTGTGTACCCATAGGCCCCACAGTAGTNNGGGATTACCTTACAGGATTCTAAGTATGAACCCCAAAAAGAAACTACTATGGGGCCTATGGGTATTCCTGTTGGTGCCGATTTCTAGTCCCAATAATCAAAATAATGTGTTCGTGCATATGACGGTAGAATTATAGAATACGACCATATAATTAAACCGAAACACTTTTCATTCTGATGTTTTGGCCCCTGCAATCGGGGGTTTAGGGTTTACTTGGCAGCTTAGCTTCGGCTCCCATGTAGAGGTATGAGCCTTGGGTTCAGGTTTCAACGGCCAGAGTTTTGGGATCCAGGGATAGATGTTTCGGGGTAGAAGATGCAATCTAATAGGGTCTCGTCATCTGTAGTGACCCTACTATGTCAAGCACTTGATGATGCAATCTCTCATATTTGGGTCCCGAACTTGCTGAAACTCCAAAAGGCGTCCGTGGTCCTCCTGTCGAATTCGCGCGAGCTGCTTGTCCTGCACCGACACACTCGGCTCTGGTCCGGCAGCAGCCTATCCTACACATGTCCTTGGTTGTTGTTCCGATGATGATAAGGTGCTGGCGGAACCTGTGTTGGTGGTGATGATAAATACACTGGTAATGTTACTTAGAATAAGCAGAATAAAAATAGCAAAGAATAGCAATGAACTTCTAGCTATTTCTTTCAGAAGAATAACACCAAGAATAACAACAATTACCAGCGGCCTTAAACATTGTAAGAGCCGAGATAATGGGAAATTAAGAATAAAAGATGATGATAATAATGCTGCTGTTGTTGTCGTTGAAGACGATGATGCGGACGATGGAGGCGGTGATGGTGTTGATGGTGCCTGATGATGGTGATGATGATGAGGAGGAGGATGAGGCGGAAGAGGAGGATGAGGAGGACTCTGGTGATGACGCAGACAAAGATGCTGCGCGCCGAACACTGACGATTGCGACGACATCGACGACAATGACGGTCAACTTTCCTGCAACCACGATCATGAAGCATAGGTAGCTGAGTTGCCAAACTAAGGTTCCAGGAAACCTCAGTGTGCCGTTTCAACGCAAGCATCAAACATGTCTCCCACCACGTATTTATTCAGGATCCTCTTGCGCTCTACCCCTATCAACCCGAATTCTGTTCCTCGAGGCCCTCACACCCAGAGCTTAAGGCCTGGCCTCTGAGAACTTATAATATAGGGCCCTTAAGAATTACCTGGACTCTAAAAGACCTATCTTTTTAGGGTTCCTTATTATGGTTTCCTCATATATGGCCTTAAGAAGGCAGCTTATTTAGGGTCCAGGTAGTGGGGGTTTAGGATTGAGGGTTCGGGGTGTAACGTAGGGGCCCTTCAAAATTAGAGCAGGGTTTTGGTGTGTATTATACTACAACTATCATAAGGGTGCCCCAAAACAGTTTTGGTAATTAATACAGCCCCCTATAGTGGACGTTAGGGTGTAGGGGCTAGGGTGGAGAGTCCCGGCTCCAGGGTGTAGGGACTTTAGGGCTTAGGGCTTATAGGATTTGGGGGTTGAGGTTTTACGGTTTAAGGTTTAGGATTTAGGGATTAGGATTTGGGATTTAGGGTGCAGGGCTCAGGGCTTGGAGTGCAGGATTTAAGGTTTAGTATATCCCCTACGTCTGTGCAAACATCCCAAACCTGAACCCCAAACTCAAAATACTCAAAATAGACCTCAGACCTTAAACCAACAACTCGAAATCCTTGTAGGCGCTCTCCATGCGGAGAATTTCGACCTCGTTGGACAAGATCTTGAACTTCTCCTGACCCCGCGTTAGGGCTCAAGGTTTACCTAAAACCTAAACCCTATAAACCCAAAACCCATAGCCCCAAACCCTTTAGCGCTGCAAAGGGAAGAGTGCCATGGCTCAGGGCTGAAAGTGAAGGGTCGAAAGCGCAAGGTTTTGGGCTGAGGGTTCAGGGTTCGGGGTTTGGGGTTTAGGTCTGGGTTTAGGGTGTATGTAAGGTCTCATGGCACATGGTTCAGGCTTTGCGGTTAGCGCTGGCTTCGGGGAATTGGTTGAAGGCTTTAGGTTTCGGGCTGTCTTAGGGTTTAGTCGTAGGATAGGGCAAAGCCTTTAGAACTCACGGGTGTAAGGGATGTCCAACAAAGGGTCTAGAGTCTAGGGTAGGGATTTTTAAGCTTTCAATATTGGGATTGAAAGCTTTAGGGTTTGGGCCTTTTGGCCCTGGAACTCAAGCCCAACAGCTCAACATGCCCAAACCAAACCACAAGACACAACCACGACAACAGCCACAACCACAACCACGCAACCGCAACCGCAACCACAACAGCAGCAACAGCAGCAACAGTAACAGCAACAACGGCCACCACAACCACAAACATTCAAAAACCAAACAAACCAACATATTCAGTGGACAACCCGTCAGCCCGACCCAGCCACGAGAAAAGAACCGTCCTTCATCTCTGAAAGATGTTGGTCTGACTTCTGGATGTGGGTCCTTGAGCGGTTGGCTTGGGGTTTAGTTAGGGTGTAGGGCCTAGTGCCAAGGGTTTCGGGTTTAGGGTTGCCAGATTTTGTGGTCGAAGGAACCTTTTGCAGACTCGAAACAACAAGCTGATAATGATGGGGATGATACCTCTTGATTGAAGGGGTCTACGGGAAAGGATCTAAACAACGGAACACCAAAAAGGGACTACTCTAAGCATTGTAAGCTTAGCATGTCGAGCTTTTTACTCTCTTATGACGGGGCCAGTTTGGGTTTTGTTAGGGTTTAGGGCCAGTTCAGGGTTTTCGGGTTTAGGGCCAATTTGGGGTCCTACGGTTTAGGGCCGTTTTGGGGGGTTTAAGGGCTTAGGGCTCAGTGTTTTCGGGTTTAGGGTTGGAGAGTGAGGGTTCAGCGAGCCTAGTGGTTAAGGTGTAGGGTTGAGGGAGCTCAGCGTACCCGATAGCGAACACGTTTTGGAGGGTCCTATTAGGAGGTTGTCGCACTTCGTAGTTCAAGGTAAGGCTTCACCCATGATGCTGTGGTCTGAGACTTGTTTGATATCGCGGCCTCACAGCGCGCATCGACGCGCAACAGTTTTTAACTGCTGCAACCAGATTTTGATGATTGTGGCCCTTTTGTTAAAACCTGTAGCATCGCATGGGGCGACAAAGCCGAAGATCCAGGAGCGTACTAAATGCAAACCTTCTTTTGGTAGCACTGTAGTGTCCTTCTTTATCGAGACCCTGAGAATGAACCCGTTCTCTTCAGTCACCCTCATACAGTAGCACAGACACAATACCCTAAACCCTAAACCCTAAACCCAGGAAACTAAAATGACGTCCCTTGTGTGTTGAAGCTCCCACATTCCCGGGGTAGGCAGGTTCGGCACAGCGGGAGTCGACTCTTCAAGAGGACAGGGACGTGGTCCTAGAGGGTCTAGTCGTAGCTGACTCCCGATGCTAACAATAAACGGGTCTAGGGTTTTAGGGCTTTAGGGTTTTAGGGTTTGGGGTTTTAGGGTTTTAGGGTTTAGGGTTTGGGGTTTAGGGGTTTACGGTTTAGGGTTTAACAAACCCTTAAACCCTAAAGCGAGTCCATGCAAAGAGGAAGCTCAGCCCGGCGCATGTACTTGTTGCGTTCATTCTTCACCACCTTGCCAACACATCTCAACATATTAGTTTAGGGTTTTAGGGTTTAGGGTTTAGGGTTTTAGGGTCTTAGGGTTTAGGGTTTTAGGGTCTTAGGGTTTAGGGTTTTAGGGTTTAGGGTTTAGGGTTTAGGGTAGTTCTCTGAATGAGACCTCAGAGGGGATCCTAATTTAGAGAACTACCCATGCCCATATCTCGGCAGTTGAGTCCCTAGAAAGCCTTGGCATGTGGATCTTGCTGGCTCTGAGGGTTTAAGAGCTTTGATTTTCGAACCCGATGGACCGGTGGTGGAGGGAGGGGAAATCAGAAACTTTAGAACTCCCCCCCCCATCTAGCTAAAGTCTCCATTGTCGTTCCCTGTCGTCTTGGCCCCTTCTCTGGCTCGGATGATCTATTCAAATGCAAGATAGCCCAAAGAGGAGCCACTAGTAAGAAATTATACTAGTGGCCTTGGTTATTCGAATAAGTGGGTGCAGGGTGGAGGGTTTCGGGTTTAAGGCTTAGAATAAATTCTATACGATACTTATACCGAGGGACGCTGAGGAAAAGGCCTGCAATTATTCGGGCCTTGTATATTTATAGTTCTCTAAATCAGGGTCCCTTTTAGGATCCCTGTTATAAGGGTGCCGTATTATTTGGGGGGCCTTGTGGGTTCAGGGTATAGCCTCAAAGGCTTGGCCTTGCCTCGTACATGGTGCAGAACTCCTTCTGCTTCTGGCTGATCTCCTAAGAACTTGGGTGGCTTCAGAAGGTCAGGAGTCATAGATGGGGTCTTCAGTAATAGAACTATAGGCTTTGGTGGTATGTACGAAAAATATAGGCGCCCCAAGGACAAGTCTACATATGAGTATCCTTCATTTTCTGAAACTGCCAAGCTCTTAACCCTAAACCCTCCCATTCTCTTAACCCGAACCCCGAAACTCTGAAGACCCTACCAGTAGCAGCAATCCTAACATAGTTCTCAACCCTGAAGCGGTGAATGCGGCCCCCCAGGGACTCACACGACTCATTCCGGACTGAAGTTCAGGTTTTTTTTTTTGAGCTCCTTTTTCCATCTGCAACACTAGATCACGAAACCCTAAACCCTAAACCCCTAAACCCCTAAACCCTAAACCCTAAGGGGGTAGGCTTTAAGCTGTATCCAACAAGAACCGAAGCCTAGAGTCTCAATCTCAACTGAGGCAAGAGACTGGTTGAAAGAGTGCAAGTTGGGGGGGGCCTTAATGGTTAGAATAGGGTTTTGGGGTATATTATACTATAGAGACCCCTATAGTAAGAGAGAAACCTCAAATCCAAACAGGCCAAACTTAGGCCTAAACCCAACGGCCCGAAACCGGAACCCACACCCGAACCACCCTAGAACCATACCCAACCCGAAAAGGCGTAAGCCCGATGCTTTATTCCCTATACTCCCCAAAGCCCAAAGTCCAGGTCACCCGAAATCCCAAACCCTCAGCCCTAGGCCTTCTGGGTTCGCGCAAACGAACAAACCCCAAGACACCATAATCGGGAGTTGTAGTAAAAGCTATGCTGTCCCATGGTAGTTCGAGTACGTTGCCTCGACTGGCTCCTCTACAAGAACCTGACAAAAGAACCGTATAAATGCCTCTTTTCTGGTAACACAAGTTGAAACAAAAACTTGAACACCGCCTTCACCCCTGCCCGCTCAAACGACCCTTCCCCAGCCCCTGATCCCTGGCACACTAAAGCCCTGAACCCCATTCTCACCTCAACCCTAAACCCTAAACCCGCCCATTAGACAACAAATGAATGTCTGCTCCTGGTGCTTCTTTTTCAGATCTTGCTCCTCAAGCTCCTTCATGGCCACCTCACATAATAATTTATGATTTGGGTTTAGGGTGTAGGGTCTTTGGGGGTGGGGGCTTCAGGCTAGTGGTTTAGGGGATACGGTTTTGCGGTTTAGGATCATCGCAAAAGAACTGTAAGAGGGATACGGTTATACCAAAAGGTCCAGGGTACCAATGTAGTAGAATGTAGGGTCTGCATATTAGGAATTACTATTATTATGGTTTAGGAAAGTATCCCCCATAACAGTACCTAGGACCCTTTGGCTTGGGAACTGTTCAGGCCCCATTAGGGAGTACAAAACTGCCTGCCGTGTTGAAGAACAAAGCCTTCGATGGTTGCGGATACTGTGTCTGTTAAAGGAAACGAGTTTAGGGTATATAGGGCTCCTATAAGGCTTACGTAAAGTATATAGGCCTTCTCCCGTAACGGTAACTACCCACCTGCAAATGTCTTAAAAGTCTGGGTTTCGGGGAATTACTATATTACTATGAGTCCTGAGAAGCAGGCCCCCAACGAGTAATGGAGCATAGCTTAGGTTAAGAGGAACCTTAACCCCTAAACCCTAGAAACCAGGTACAACACGGGGCTTACATATCTGAGGTCGGGTTCGGGATACTTCTGTACTGTTTAGGCCTTTGGGTTTATCTGGGTTTTTAGGGTTTAGGACTTTTGGGGTTGAAGCTTCAGGGTTGACGGTTTAGGGAATTGTAGTTGCAAGGTCGCAATACCATTCTTGAACTCTCATTCAAGCCACGGCTTTCTGCAGAAGCCATGCGCAACCAAACCAATGAAACGCAAAAGACCCCACAAAAACCTCGATACAGCCCTCAGAACCTATTCAATCCAGAAAAGAAACGGACAACTGCCACAAACAAGTCAGCACATGGCCGCGGGACCTCATCTGCAGTCTCCCTGCACAAGCGGTGCGCCTGGTGCGTTGAGATTGTCAGTGCTAAACCCTAAACCCTGAACCCTAAAAACCCTAAAACCCTAACACCCGAAACCCTAAAGCCCTAAAGCCCTAAACCCTAAAACCCTAAAAACCCTAAAAACCCTAAAAACCTAACACCCTAAACCTTAAAGCCCTAAAACCCTGAATTCAGGCTCCTGGGCGCTAGGGTTTTGGCCTTGGGCCTCTGAGGTTTCACGGGAAGCAGGATTCAGGATGTATGCCTTGTGGTCTTGGGGTCTGAGATGCAGGGTTGCCTTTCTTGTAGTTGGTGTCAATTCGTGGATGTTTGGGGTCTTTGTGCTCGTTATGTTCGAGCTTCGGGTTTAGAGATGCTGCAAGGCACAGAGTTTGTCCGGTTGTTGTTCAGGGGCTTGGGCTTGTTTTTGCGGGGTTTAGAGTGATTCATTTTCCCTAAACCCTAAAACCCAAACCAGCCCAAACCGCTTCAGTTCTGCATTAACGTTTTTACTCGAAGCTTCCGGGCTAATGGGCTGATGTAGGGGACTGAAGAAGCAGGATAGTAATTGTGGGAAGGATTGGTAAATATCTCGGCCCCTATTTTCAAGAGACTCCATATACACTATCTTTATGGAATTCGGTCCCCACAACCATGATAAGGATGCTTCTTTGGGGGGCCTTCTTCCATAATGGTAGTCTATATGGAGCCTCTGGGTATTAGGATGACTCCAGGTGTCGGGGTGAGAAAAGCCGTTGAAAGTTTGGTTCTGGGATTCGCTACGCGAGGCTATTGAGCCTGCATCGCTAGGCCGGTTTTTTCGACAAAACAACACGCCATTTTTGTTGGGTCTGTCTAAAAATACTAAAATTAATTACAAGTATAAAATTTCTAGAAATAGGGTTTTGGAGTATATGGAGTATATTATACTATGATCAACTTGAGGAACTCCAAGGGAGCATTGGTAATTATATAGGCTCCTGTGAGTCCTGTTATAAAATCCTAAACCCTTCCAGATCCCTGGCTACAACCCTCATCACAACCCATGTAAAGAGCCCTCATTAAGCCGTTAAACCTAAACTCTACCTATAGTCTCCATTGTTGTCCTTTCTTTGGCTTAGCCGAGTATATGTTTAGGATCCTATTAAGGTAACCCCAACAAGGAACTGCCAAGTGGGCCTATAGCCCTGAACCCTAAGCCCTGAACCCTAAGTAGGGGTTTCCGAAAATAGGGGACCCTACTATAGTACCCTAAATAGTAGGATCCTTATTATAAGGACCCCAAAAGAAGGTTCCCTAATTTTCGGAAACTCCCAAGTAGGTAAACCCTAATCCCTAACACTGGACCTGCGAGGCATCGCGGGCCAACTTCTCACGGTGAGAGGCAAGCCTTTTTTCGATTCGGGATCAACCTATAGTCTCCATTGTAGTTCCTTCTTGGGGTTACCTTATAGGATCCTAAACATATATTTGGCTAAACCAACAAAAGGAACTACAATGGAGACTATAGGAAGGTTTTTGAGGGTTTAGAGTGGTTCAGGGCTTTTGGGCTTTATTCATTAGGGTTTAGGGCTTAGGGTTTTAAGGCTCTTTGACATAGGGATTAGGGTTTAAGGTTCAGGGTTTAGGATTGAGGTTCTATGTAGTAATGAGTATTGCAGAACCCTGGTCTTAGCCGCACGGGACATTTAACATTTACTGTAGGGGGCTTCCTAGTTGGACTAGGGATTTGGTGGTTCCTTATTGTAAGTATGATATACCACCAAACCCTATTCTAATGACTAAGGCCCCTAAATTAGGGTTTTCAGACCTTCAGGGGGCCTCGGTTCTCGGGGCGACGGTTTAGGGTTTAGGGCTTAGTTTAGGGCTTAGGGCTTAGGGGGTTGAAGGTAGAGAGGGCTTAGGGTTTAGGGGTTGGGGCCCAGAAATGTTGACTTCCCAAACAAAACTTACGGGCTTCCGGTTGAGCAGTCATGGCCCCATTGCTTCGTTGAATTCCGAAGTCCTCGCCCTAAACCCTAAACCTCCAAACCCTGAACCCTAAACCCTAAACCCTAAACCCCTAAACCCTAAACCCCTAAACCCTGAACCCGAAACCCTAAACCCTAGGAAGTGGTTAGTATCGGGCTGTAAAGTTGAAGGCTTCAGTGTAGGGGCTGCCTGCACCCCACACAACCTATCCGTTTAAAGGACTTCGATAACTGGGTTGTAGTTTGGGGGGCCCTGAAAAGTATTTGTGAATAGGTACCTTTATAAGAACCATAAGGGAAAATTTTAAGGTTTCCCAAATCGCCACCTAGATAAGGATGTTGAAGAGCTAAGAAGCCCATGTCTAGACCCTATAAACAGGTACAGTAGGTTTCACAGAGTCCAAGTAGGGATTATCGGTTTTTAAGGTGTTTAGGGTTTTAGGGTTTAGGGTTTATGGTTTAGGGTTTCGGGAGTGTAAGTTTCATCTCATGGGCTCGGCTCGCAGTCTTCTCAACATGTTTCCCCTAGAGTCTTGGGTTTCGGGTATAGCCATGTTTAGTCTCAACCTGAAACTTAATGTAGGGGCCTTAATAATTAGAATAGGGTTTTGAAGGGGCGCCTTATGATAACTATAGTATAATATGCCCCCCCAAACCCTATTCTAAATTACTAAGGCCCCCACAATTATTGTAAAGGGTTTAGGGTTTCGAGAAAGCGAAAAGGTCGCTGAGGGCCCATGCGTCTTGAAGTGTTGCGACCAGTGTTGCTCCTGGCATCCGGCGCAAAACTTGGTATATACTAGATTCTCATGTTGTTTATTGTTTCGCTGTCCTGCTTTCTTATTCTGCGAGCCTCACCATAAAACGGGTTCTGAAAACGTCCTCTCGGATTGAGGGTCAAGCATAGAGACATGGTTGTGTTGCATAGATGTAGAAGAAGATACACATACAACCGCAGTATATGCATGTGCGTATAAATACATAGTGACATACATACATGCATGAATGTGTCTACAAACACACAGAGACACTTGCATATTCATGTGCCTGTGTGTATGCATACCTACAAACATGCGTTGAATTATGATATTGCATTAGTTTATACGAATTACATGACATGCCATGACGTGACATGACATGACATGACAGTACTTCACGCTACATTGTTGCTATGCTACACAAAAGTACGTAGGATACCGTACAGTAGAACGTACAGTACAATACACTACAACACAATGCATACAAGCCCTAAGCCCTAAACTCTAAACTGCATACTTACATGCATGCACCACGTATATGCATATGATATATAGCCGAATATAGCCCGCTTCGAGTTGACCCCCGTAGGGTTCAGGGTTTAGAGCGCCCCAAAACAACCCCTTCACGCGAAGGTCTTTCGTTTGAGTCACGGACTACTTGTGTGTGGGGTCAGTTTGGGTGTTTACCTGGAACGGCCAACTATCCTGTACGGAAGCCTCAAGACCCACTACTACGGACCACAAGCGCTCTATGAAAGGGTACTTGAGGGCTTTATGAAAGAGTACTTGTGGGTTCTTAATATAGGGTTTAAGACATTCGGCCTTAATACTCAGGTAGAATATGGTAGTTTACGGCAGGCCCCCAACAACCCTGCAACCCGATCAGTCCCCAGCAGAAGCTTAAACCAACGGTAGTTTGGGGTTCACCTTGTCAGAATACTTCTCCAGCATCCCTTACTACCTGGAATAAAGAAAGGGATGCCCTTTATACATACAGCAACAGATCAATTAAACAAATCTGCCATGCCCTTAACCCTAGACCCCTCATGAAGGGATGTGAGTAGTTCTCTAAACTGGGGTGCCTTTTAGGGTCCTTTTTTATGAGGGTGCCGCACTGTATTGGGGACCCTAAACCCTAAACCCTCAACCCTAAACCCTAAACCCTAAACCCTCAACCCTAAACTACCCATGTGGTAGTTCTTTCAGGGGTGTCCTCGACCTTCAGATCCTTGAGCTCCTTCTGCATCTCTTCCATCCTTTTTTTGTGCTTAGCACGGTTTAGGGTTTAGGGTTCTGGGTTTTAGAGTTTTAGGGTTTAGGGTTTAGGGTTCTGGGATTTTAGAGTTTTAGGGTTTAGGGTTCTTTGGGGATTTACGAGTTGAGGGGCCATGTCGTGTTCCTGGTAACTTGAGTCAGGGGCTTCGCAGTTGCGAGCTTTTTGGGCTGCCGGGTTTCGTAATCAAGCCTTGCAGCTCGGGAAAATTACGGCTTGCGACGCCAGGTCTGGGATGTAAGAGTACCGGTCTTACTTGAATACTCTCGAAATGTTATAGATATCGGTTGTGAGTGAGCGATAGCGATGGTTAGCAAACGTCCTGAACACTCGAGTTAGTGTTGGCCACCGTATCAGTATGTCATGCCATCATCCCACCATAAGGGACCAGGGATCTTTTGATTTTCTATACAGGCTCTTTTCGGGTTTCAAGGGTTCCAGATCAAACACCTCAACGGTCACGAGATGTCCCTGATTTGAAGCCTAACCAGGCAAGCTTTACGCCCCAGCAAATCCCGGAAAGACACTTCTGGTAAAAAAAGCCCCACAAGTGGTCCTAAACCCTAAACCCTGAACCCTGACTGAACTCTAAACCCTAAACCTCTAAATCCTAAACCCTAAACCCCTAAATCCTAAACCCTAGACCCCTAAGCTCTAACCCCTAGACTGGCCCTAAAGCCCTACGCCAAAACCCTTTAAACTGGCCCCTAAACCCTTAAACTGCCCGGCCCACAGCCCCTACGGCCGTAACCCATCAAGTCCGGACTATCGTCAAGTTCAGCCGCCGAGACTTCAATCCCACAGGGATTGGGGTTTTGGGACTATTTGAAAGTAGAGCCTCTAGGAAAGGTGAGTTTCGGATTTGGGGCGTATAGAGTATGGGGGTGTTGGACACCCTAAACCTCCCTAAACCCTAAACCCCTTATAAACCCTAAACCCTAAACTCCTAAACCATCCTCAACCTACAGGATTGGGGGGGCTAAAAGGGAAGTCCGCTTAGAACTTGGCAGCTGTGCGTCTGGTGGCAGATAGTATCGAACTCCTCCTTCTTGTCCTGGGGGCTCATGGTTCAGAGCTACCCTAAACCCTAAACCCTAAACCCTAAACCCCTAAACCCTAAACCCTAAACCCTACAACCCCTAAACCCTAAACCCTACAACCCCTAAACCGTAAACCCTACAACCCCAAGCCCTAAACCCTTGGTGATGCGGAGGGTTTTAAGACTTCAGGATTCGCGGCAGCGCCCGTTTCGCGAAAACCGAATAGACCATGATTGCCCTAAACCCTGAACTCTTCTACACCGCAACAAAAGGGGGGTTTCAGAAAATAGGGGACCCTAATATAGCACCCTAAATAGTAGGATCCTTATTACAAGGATCCCCAAATAAGGTGCCCCTTACTTTCGGAAACTCCGAAAGGTCGCGAGCCAACAAGAACGAAGTCGGGTTGGACCCGAACCTAGCAACAAGGCCAAGGGCACATGAAACTCTGCTGTTGGACTTTACACCCGAAAATCTCCTAACCTCCTACAGAAGCCAGGGTTGTGTTGCTAGCATCTTCATGATAAGATCCGCCACAATGTGCACGCACCAATACTCACACAAAAAATCCTTATACACCACGAAACAACATCCTACTGTAAACTCTAATTCACATCCCCCCTCTTGGTACAGCAAGAGCACCCTATCTCCCAAGCTCGTGAAGATTCACGCAAAACTCCGGCCACCAAAACCCAAACCCGAACACGGGAAATCGCAAAGCCCGAAATCCCTCAAAAACCCTGGACCATTTCAACAAACCCCAAAACCCTAGAACCCTAACACGACCCTCAACCCCTTAACAACTAACGCGTGAAAAAACCCTCTACCGTTTAGTGTTGAAGGTTTAGGGTTTGTAGGGTTTAGGGTTTAGGACCCCCCCGAGGGCCCTCTAGCAGAGCCCTCATGGTCTTAATCTTAGCGGCTTGTTGGGGTATAGTAGAGGGTCGTTGGTGGATCGAAGTCAACACGGTTCAAAGTTCAACATGTATGGCATTTTATCCCCCTAAACCAATCCTAAGTAGCGGCTGCAAGGTCGCATAATACAGGGGCCTTCATAATAGTACTAGGGTTTTGGGGCCCATTATACTATAGATATAGTAAGGAGCCCCCAAAATAGTATAGGTAATTTTGCAGCTTCCGTCCTTCTCCAAGGACTCCTGCTTGAGGAAGGCACCGATGAAGAGATCCACCTTGCTTCTGAGTAAGTAGGGTTTAGGGTTTAGGGTTTAGGGTTTAGGGTTTAGGGTTTAGGGTTTAGGGTTTAGGGTTTAGGGTTTAGGGTTTAGGGTTTAGGGTTGAGTAAGACTTTTTAGGGAACCTGGCTTCTCATGGTTTGTAGTTTTCGTTTAGGCTGTAGGAACCACACTTTGACTAGAGCGAACAACGATTCCTCTTGCTTTGCTGATAGCTGATCTTATTTTGCTGAAAAGCCGCAGCAGTCATTGAAAATGTCGCTATAAGTCCTGAGCAACCACTGATATGCCAGCCGCGCCCCAGGCCATGCACCGCAGTCTAATCCCTGAATCGTAGAATCCTAAAACTTTAAAAGCCTCAAACCCTGAACCCAAACCGCGAAACCTTCAAGTTTCACGAAAACCCAGCTCGAAACCCGGTCTCCCCAAGATCCAATGCAACTGAGACTACAACTTTGGAGTTGTCCAAAACGGAAACTTCTAGCGACAACCCACAAAACTTCGACAAAACCTTATGTGCGAAAAAAACAGGGGCCCCACAGCGTACCTTTCTGTAACTACATAAGGGTCCAAAGCACGAGTATTCATATTCAACCCTGGTCCCTATACATAATCTCTCATACAAAAATGACAACGCCAAACCCTAGACCCTAAACCCTAGACGCTAAACCCTAAACCCTAAACCCTTTCCACGCGCCTCGGCTTGAATGTCCTCTAAGAGCCTTCTCTGCCTGCGAATATCCTCGCACAGCAGACGCACGGTTTAGGGTTTGGAGGAATTCCGAGCATACCATTGGAGCGCTTCCAATCTGGGGTCTAGGGCTTAGGATGTTTGAGGTGAGGGTTATGTGAGGTCGGGTCTAGATGGAGGCTTTTGTGGGGGGTTTCTAGGGATCCTTGGCAACAGATTTGGAAGGGGGTCCTTTTGACGAATCAGGTGTCTAAGTCAATCAATTAGAGATTTCGTCTCGCCAATGCAAGCATCCTCCATATCGGCTCTCCGATAGCAGGAATCTATTGTAGGAGTTCAGGCTCCTGGCTAGCACCTAGAGGTGACAAACATGCTCCACCCAATTCCGAAAAAAAAAGCAGCAATTAATTCCCTATGTAAAGCCTCAAACACCGTAAAACCTGGACCCCGCACCCGATCCCGAATAGTCAAGTTGTAGAGGGGCCTACTGAGTATGTTGTGGCCGAAGGAGGGTTTCACTGATTTGGAGGGCTGGATGACCCTTGTAAGTTGCGAGGCTCTGAGTTCATGCCCCACTCTTATTTGTAGAGGACCATTAAACCCTTAAGCCCTGAACACTAAGTTCTAAACCCTGAACCCTAAACCCTGCACCCTAAACCCTGAACTCTAAACCCTAAACCCCAACCAGGCCCTAAACCCTAAACCCTAAACCCTAAACCTTGATACCTGGAACCTAAGTTGCAAGCTGGGTTTTTCGGCTAAGCCTCAAGGTCCAAGCATTAGAACAGTGTCTACTCTTGAATTCAACAGGACTGTCTATAAGGGGGTGTGGGTACTTTACGGTTTTTTTGCAGGCTCTTTTCCGACTAAACCCTAGACCCTGTAGACCCTAAGCCGACATTCCCACCCGAGCGGAGCCCCTTTGACGGCTGGGAACCCCATGGTTTTCACTTCAGAAACCCTAAACACCTAAACTCCTAAACCCCTAAACCCTGAACCCCTAAACCCCTGACACCCTAAACCCCAAACCCCTAAACCCAAAGCCCCTAAACCCTGAACCCTAAATCCCTAAACCCCTCAACCCCTAAGTATCAGACAGTAGCGAACCGCAACCGACACTGAAAGCAGAAGTCTCGGAGCGATAGAGGAGCCACGCAGTCAGAAAAACACTTACAAGTAGCCAGGCATCAAGCGTCCTGATTTAGGGTTTCGGGTTTAGGGTTAGGGTTTAGAGGTTCAGGGTTTAGGGTTTCATTTCAGCCCTCGCACGTTGTCACCCTTGTCGCGAAGCTGCGAAGGTTGCGTACCACACGAGGGGCCAACCCGGTAACCACAGGCCATGATGGCCGGCCGTGCCTCTTCTGCGGTTGGCATGCTGCTGATGATATAAATCCTGCATTACCCATAAAAAGGGCCATAGTTTGGGGTCCTTCAGCTAATGCAGGATATATATATATATATATATATCATCATCATCATCATCATCATCATCATCAACAACAACAACAACAACAACAACAACAACAGTATGCTGCGCAATGAACTGCACCTTTTCTCGGATTAAACCCTCCGTCCGGCACAGCCACCGCTGGACCGCAGTTTGGTGGTTTAGGGCTTAGGGTTTAGGGTATAGGGTTTAGGGTTTCGGATGTAGGGAGTGTATGGGGCTTGGGACAAGAATCCCCTTGTTTGGTAAGTCGTGTAAACCACTCTGGATTCTGAAACGCTGAGTAGCCATGAAAGTCGGGCGGAGGGTGTGGAGAGTCAGGATCAGATTTCGGGCTTCAGTTTGGGATTCATGGTTTAGGTTTTAGAGCTTATCGGGGCTCCCTCTCTCTCTCTCTCTCGCTTCCTCTCTCTCTGCCCAACTAGAACCCTAAACCCTAAACCTCCCTGATCCCTTAAACCAGCAACCGAATTGCCCGGGGTCCTCTTCCTGGAGCTTCGTGCTCTTCTCAAGGTCCTCTGGCCCCCATGTTCGCAGAAGGCCGAAGGGTTTGGGGGTTTAGGGTTTAGGGCCTAAGCTTCGCTTAGATTGTTGGAGGGCCTCTTTCCACAATGACTTAGATTTAGGGATTTTAGGGATTAGGGCTTTCAGGGTTTAGGATTGAGAAATTAGGGTATTCGGGTTTTGGGATTAAGGAATGAGGGATTAGGGTTTAGGAATTCGGGTTTTGGGGTTTAGGATTGAGGGATTAGTTCTTAGGATTTGGGGCTTTCGACTAAGTACCGGGCTCCCGGTTGACGGCTCGCAACTAAAGTTGGCATGTCGGGAGACAGGTTGACGAGAGCTTTAGGGCTTTTAGGGCTTAGGGTGTAGGGTCTAGGGTTTAGGATTTAGGGCTTTAGGGATTTAGGGCTTTAGAGCTTAGGGCTAGTTTAGGGTCTAGGTGTTTGGTTTCTGCGGTACATCTTTTCGGATGCAGCTCGGGAGGTTTAGTGCAAGCTCCGAGCGTTGGGTTCGGCTATGTAGGGTTTCGGGGTTTAGGGTTTTAGGGCTGTGGGTGTAGGGGTTTAGGGTTTAGGGTTTCAGGGTTTTGGGTTTGGGGATTTCGGGTTTTGGGTTTAGGGATATCGGGCCGGTAGCCTTAAAGCTCGCGATGTCATTCGCTTCAGAGGGCCTAGAGTTTGGGGTTCAGGGGTGTAGGTTTTCCCTTTTTCGGGTTTAGGGTTCAGGGTTTGGGGATGTAGTGCTTGGGGCCTAGGGGTTGGAGGTTTACAGTTTACGGCCTTCGGGTTTCGAGGTTTAGGGGTTTAGGGTTTAGGGGTTTAGGGATTTAGGGTTTGGGGTTTAGGGTAGGATTTAGGGTTTCGAGGTTTAGGGGTTTAGGGTTAACGGTCTAGCATCTTGAAGACGCAAGACGTCTGCATACGCATGCTTTGATGGTCTTGACCTTGACCACTTCAGTCCGCTTCAGTCCACCGAGTCACTGAATGGTCATTCGCGGGTAGATCTCGTGTGCGGATTCTGTCAGTGAATCATCGCACTCCCACAGCAGCAGCGCGAGCTCTAAAGCGGCAAGGCCATCCGGAGTGGCCCGCCCTAGTCGAATACTGTAGGGGCCTTAGTCATTAGAACAAGGTTTTGGGAGAAAATTATACTACAGTTATAACAAGAATAGTACAGGTCATTATCTATAAGGAGGTATCATCCGCCGTGCGAGCCGCACCCCAGAATTGTTCTCATGACCTTCAGGCGGAGCAAGATGACGCCCGCAACCTCCGTCGCGGTCATCGTGTAAGCAGACACGAACCCGACGGCGCAGCCAGTCAACAGCTCGGGCCGTATGTCTTGGAAGTGGGTACTTCTCCAAATTCGGACCCTTTCTAGGTCTTCGATATAAAAACGGCACTCTGATAAGTTGGATCTTAAAAGGGACCTTAATTTTTTACAGAACTACCCAAAGCCAAATGTTCTTGTCACCTACCCTGCTAGCCAGTGCACGCATTTTGCCTTGCAATTAGTATACTACCTCAGGGGATTACAACGAGAGCAACATCAAACCCTAAAGCCCTACATTCAGGAAACCTCAGCCGACAAACGACGCCAAAACACTAAGCCCCAGATGCTAAAATCTTGTCAAACTGAACCACCCAAAAATCGCTAAGATTGGGTCTTTGTGGTATGCCATAGTTTACAAGTTCAAGCCGTCAAACCCTGGCCCTAAACCCGCAGAACCAATACTATCACAAACCCTGGCCCTAAACCCCAAAACCAACACTACGTTGGATGATATGAATCCTGCAGTACCCATAATGAGGAATATGCTAATCTAGTTTGAAATAGTTTACGGTCCTTGACATCAACCGTATCACCAACCCTGAACCGAAAGCGGAAAACCCAAGGCCCAACCCCACACTCTGAACCCTTCAGGGCCATATCCAGTGTAGAGCCTTCTTGGTGACTTCCAGCGGAGGCAATGTTTCAGCGACGCTGTCTTTGTCTGGGCGTGGCATGACATGAGCAACTTGGCGACCATTAAACATCGTTAGGCCACTAGGTCTACCCATAGGCCCCATACTTGTTCCTTTTTGGGATTACCTTACAGGATTTTTTTATATGAGCCCCCAAGAGGAACTACTTTAGGGCCTATGGGCAAAGTGCAGGGAGCCTCAAACGGTCCGAGATTTCAGCATCGCAGTTCATGGCATGCAGGTTCGCAGTGCGGAATTTCGGGAGCTCGCAGCAGTAAGCCCGCACGTGCCGTGCCTAAAGATGACGCTTGTCTAACTGAGTCTAACATAGGGGTGGTTGTCAAAATTATGGTCCCTTTTTGGGTCCCTAATATAATACGGCACCTAATATTTAGGGTACCCAAAAAGGGACCCTAATTTTGACAGCCACCCAATAAGGATCTCGACGATTAGAACATCGTTTTCGAACATGCCTTGTAAGTGTGCAACCTGAAACTCAGACCCTTACTATGCAGCCATGATCGGTTACACTTGCACCTCATAATCTCCAGTATCCCTTTTTTACTCACCCTTCCAAATCCCCATATCGACGCCGCAATTCCCTGCAAGTACCTGAGCAAACAAAAGCACTCTAAGGATTGCACGAGAAAGCGTCTGTCGGTATCTTCTTTTCATCCTCTCCAGCCTTGGCCGATGTGGAAATTTCAAAACTAAAGTACACTAACTAATATACACCATCAATGACAAGATAGTGATAGTTGTACGGACCCCTCACCCCTAAACCCTGAACCCTTATCCGTAAATCCTAAACCCGAACCCCTAAACCCCTAAACGCCAAAATCCTGAACCCTAAAACTCTGACTTGTAGCGGCACTTCACTGCACGGGTTATCCAGGAATCACTAAACCCTGAAAACCCCGCAAAACTCCTAGACTACGGGGTTCCGGGTGTAGGGCTAGTTTATGGGGTGGAGGGTTTAGGGCTAGGGTTCAGGGGTTTAGGGTTTAGGGTCTTCGGGTTTTGGGGTGTAGGGTGTAGGGTGTGGGTATGCAACACAGGGTTGCGTCCACCGACATTTCCCTACTCCCTATTAACCCTAACCCCAAACACAAAGAATCTAAACCAGAACCCCCTCGTAAATTGGCACAGCAACGCACATACATGCTTGGTGTTTTTCCTCCCTCAGGTACAGGAGCCTGTGTCAAAACACTGCACCATTCCGACACGCATATCTCTTGACTGATCGACATATCGCGACTATGCTTCTACAAAACGCCTGTGACACTGTGTGTGTGTACGACGGTGCTTGAAAGTATCTACGTTCGGCATACATATTACAGCCTACTTATAATGTGGGTTTCGACATAAATGCAGCGAAGCCCGGAACCCTAAACCTCTAAACCCTAAAACATAAAAGGGTTTAGGGCTTTAGGGCTTTACCCCAAAAGCTTAAAAGGGTTTAGGGTTTTAAGGGGTATGCCGGGAGCCACACTGTTTCTGCAGGGTGGTCACCTCTCAAAGTCGCGCAGGAATTTCGTCTCTGGGTTCCGGCAGGCAAGGATTCAAGGTTCTATTTGGGTTTAGGGTTTTTTTTGATTTAGGGCTTTGGGTAGAGTTTTAGATGAGGGTCCGTTTAAGGGTCCGTTTTACAAGGGTGCCGTACTATTTTGGGGACCTAAAAATGGACCCTACTTTAGAGAACTACCCACTTAAGGTCCCATAAGTGTCCCAGGGGATCCGGGCTTGGGGGTGTAGGGGCTGGGTAGGATGAAGGGTTCAGGGTTGACGTCTTAGGGCTTAGGGGTTTGTGGGCTTAGTTTCTTGCCTTTGGCCCAAAAGGCCTATTATTTAAGGAACTAGATGTAGAAACCATCGTAAGGAGCCCTAAAAATAAGTAGGTCTTTTCAGCTACAGGTCGGGATTAGGCTTTAGGGGTTCAGGTAGCGGCGTTGAGCGGAGGCAGTCTTTGCAAGCCGCGTCACGCTGTCGCTAGTGAAGGCTCGAAGAAAGGCGCCGGGTTTGGCACTTGAACTAGGGGGCTACACAATCAGAATAGGGATTTTCGGGGATATCATACTGATAGGTACATATAGCAAGGAACGGAAATAATGCTTGCTATTCTTGATGCTTCGATATTGCTTCTTCGAGTTCATTTCCACGGGAGCCTGCAATCTCCGAAGCGGCAACCACAGATCCAAACCCTGCAGTTCTTAAGCTGCGTCGCCAAAACCCAGACCGTTTAAACGTTTCAGGAGAAATACGGAGTAACATGGAGGCCTTACTAATTAGAATAGGGTTTTGGGGTATATTATTCTACATATCTATATCAAGGAAACCCCAAAACCCTTTTCTCATTATTAAAGCCCCCCCACATTAAAGCAGGGCCAAGTCCGGGTCTGACAGTGCGCTTGGGAAGCCTTGCGTTAACATTCGAAGGGTCGCCTCCACCGAGAAGCTTGGATTGCTCAGATACCCAAAACCTTAACTTTAAAAAGAACGCGCCGAAACCCTGAACCCCGAAGAACTCAAAAACCTTAAGCTCCTGCTTCGTCTTAACTTACACTGTAATGTTTAGGATTTTGGGGTTCAGGGTTCGGCGGTTGAGGGCTTTAGGGTTTCAGGGTTACGGATTTAAGCTTTAGCCTGCAGGGTCAAGGGTTTAGGGCAACCCACAGGACATGTGCTGTGCCTCCTGCTGCGCATGCCGGTTGTGAGCCTGCAGAGACTACACTGCATGCTAGATTCGGCCGGGGTGTAGGCTCTACAGGGTATGTAATGTAGGTGCCTTAATAATTAGCATCGGGTTTCGGGGGGTTCCCTTTCATTAACATAGTAGAATATACCCCAAACCCTACTCTAATTTTTAGCCTCTATATTACATGGAGAAAAACCCAAGCGCCGGACCACATGCGAGCGTTTGGGGAGGCTGTTCGACACTCTAACGCCTCTAGTTTAGGGTTTAGGGTTAAGGATGTAGGGTTTAGGGTTGGGGCCGCTATGTCGTAGTATAAGTTATAACAAGGAAACCGACTGACTGATATTCGTAATGAATTACTATTCAGGTGTTGATCTTCACAGGAAGTCTTTCTGGGCTCTTTGCTGGTGGCTCCTCCTGATAATCCAGTACTCAACCTAAAATCGAATTCCAGGAGCAGGTTTAGGTGCTTTCTGTCTTTCACCGCGTTTGCCTTAGACTTCGGCACACAACACGGATTCTCACACAGCACTGGTCTCCGATTGATCACGGTTGTCATAAAATAATGCGCTTCAGAACGAAGACGAGCCTACTCCAGTAGCACTACACCCCCGTTTCTCTGCCCTAAAATCCCACCCCGTACTCCTGCTTCTAATTCGTTATCCTAGCATCCAAGCCCCGGGCATTAAGCTCTTCCAGCTCTTTGTCGATCTTTGCGCGCTTCAGGGCCTTGACCAAAGCTAGGCTTCGGCGTGGGCGTGGTGAGGGTTTAGGGCTCAGGGTTTAGATGGTTTTACGGCGGCTACGGCCTAAACCCTAAACCCTGAACCCTAAACCCTAAACCTAAACCGTAGCGGCTAAGGGTTTATTTATGGATTTCAGTTACGGAAGGAATTCATAACGACCTTTGCCCTGGCATAGAGTTCGTGCCTTCATGCTCTGAGGTGTTTGTTCGTTACACCGCACCGCCGTGACAATGTTCGTCACATGGTTAGATATGATAGATGCCGACAGAGTACAGGAGCAACTCCCAAATCGAAATAACACTCGTGCCAACGAGGAGTCTATGGGGGTTTCGTGCTGCTTTACAGGCTTTTTACTGTGGTGTTGTACGGGCTGGATGCGCTTTTCTACAAGCTTCTGGAGCTTTGGGGTTTCCTTCAAAGTCTCGGTTCAATTACCTTGTTCTGTTGCTTCAGGTTCCTTTTAGGATTCTGGTTCTCTCTGATTGGGGAGGGCCTCCGTTCAGTCTCCATTGTGGGTTCTTACTTGGCGAACCCACTTTATGGCTCCGATCCTCTAATCAGAACATCAGGTTGCCGAAAGGAATCGCAATATCAGGTAGCCAAAAGGGGAGAGGCTTTCAGCTTCGTCAATTTCCGTTAGCCTAAAGTGCCTATGAGTCAGGGCCAACCCATCCCAAACGCTCAATCCGAACCACCAGCTCCCGGCACCCTGCCGAGGGCCCTTTAATAGAGACCTTATGGTCCTTAATGGTGGGCACTTGGGGTTGGTAGAGGGTAGTTGGGGGGTCTAGGTCCCTGCAGCCCTTCAGGCACAAACCCTGCACCCTTGCGCCCTAAAACTCCTGAGCCCCGATGGAGCCTTATAGGATGTACCATTACTGTAGAGCCCCCAAATGGGTGGTTCTCTAAATTAGGAGACGTGTTTTGAATATAGTTCGGCCGCCCTTATGAAAAGGACCCTAAAAGGGACCCCAGTTTAGACAACTACCCATTTAGAGCCCTGAGCAAGAAATCAGGCCAGCGGCTAATTCCTGGTGCACGGCACTTTCCTTGTCCAGCTTCTTCTTCGTGTCCTGGCGTTAGACCAGCTCTTGGGCTTAGAGTTTAGGGGTTTAGAGGTTCAGGGTTTAGGGGCGTCGGGGTTAGGGTTTAAAAACTAGGTTATAGGATTTAGGTCTTGGGGCTTGGTCGAGGATTTATGCGCTAGGCATCGACAAAGTGTAACCTGGCCTTGAAGTACTGGGTGCAGGTGTTAGGGCCTAGAGTTAAATGTTGTAGTTCTCTAAATTGTGGCCCCCTAGGGTCCTTTTTATATGGGGTGCCGTACTGTTTTGGGGACCTAACTGAACTACCTGATTCTCTGTTTTAGGGTTCAAGATGGACAGCACCGCACGGAGACAGGTCCACTCTCAACCATTATGAGGATCAGGAGTCAGTTAGTTCATTGCCACGGGTTTGTTAGGGTTCAGGACTTTTGTGTTCCTTTGCTCCTTCTGAGCAGATGTCATAATGCCGATACAATTTTATACAACTGAAGCCGAAGCTGAACTTAAACCCTAAACCTGAACTCTACTCCTTAAACACCCCCAAACCTACAGCTCTGCTTGGTTGGCCGGCGCAAAATTGCCTCATGCTCAGCAAAACTGGCAACTTAAGCCTGAAACCCTAACCCCTAAACCGGAAACCCTACAGCCCCCAAACCTGAAACAAAAACCCAGAGAATTTCGAACGTAGGCGCCCGTGACGAAGAATACCAGACACCCCCTGCATTAGAGGAGCCAAAGCACTGCCTGTATCCCGAAACCCTACAGAATGGTAGGTCATGACCCCTTTCCATAAGGGATCTATGATAGCGTTCTAGTAGGGGTTTTATAATTAGAATAGGGTTTGGGGCTCTTTTATACAATAAGTATAATAACGAGCCCTCACAATAGTGTTGGAAATTATTCTGACCCCGTAATAGAAGGGTCTGACCCCTGAGACAGGAGGTTCTTGGATCCCCAGGTGGAACCCTTGAACCCTAGAAGCCCGAAGTAAGAACCCAAACCATCAACCAAGACCCTAAACCCTAAACCCTAAACCCTATACCCTAAACCCTAAACCCCTAAACCCTAAACCCTAAACCCTAAACCATAAACCCTAGACCAAGAGGCTTGGAAGTTTAGGGGCCTCGCACGACTGGTCCGTGATCTTCGAGCTCTCAGTCATCAGCTGAAGGCGCATTTGCTTCTTGGCCCTGTGGCTGCTTTGAAGGAGCGCTGATGGGGTTTAGGTATAGGTCATCGGCTCGTTAGCTTTAGAAGGGCTTTATCATATGGTTGGGGCATGAGAGGTTGGAAAAACCTACAGATCCCCACAAGTCTTAAAGGGATTGCCTACCGACTTCCCTGATGCAGGCCTAAGAAATAGAACCTCCAGAAGAAGTGTCCTCCTACCGATCATTTGTTACCATCGTACAGGCTCTGTGGTTGCCTTTTGGGGCTCTGTTTAAAGTGAGCATGTTTAATCCTTATTGGGTTCCATTATAACAAAAATGAAAACTGTAGCCAACAAGGACCCAGCTCCCAAACCGAAGTTCCACACACCGTTCGAGATTCACACGCCTGGTTATCATCCTCAACCCCGAAACTCCTGACGACCCCGCAGCTCTATTAGCCCTACCCTAAACCTTAAACCCCAAACCCTAAACCCTAAATCCCAAGCTCCAAACCTATAAAGTCTATGAGCCCTCAAAGAGCCTGCACCATTCTCCCGGGCCTGGACTCATCCAGCTCCTTTGCTTCGCGGTTGATCTCCCGCGCTTGCTCATTAGCTCCCTGCCGGTTTAGGGTTTGCGGTTTAGGGTTTGGGGTTTAGGGTTTTGGGTTTGGGGTTTAGGGTTTAGTGGTTTTGAGTCGAACGTCTACACCTTAGGGTTTTAGAGGGGCTCTACCGGGTTGCTATGCAATGTTGCACTTTGGGTTTAGGGTTGTGCAGGGCTTAAGGGGGAACTATGGTCTTGCCTGAGGGATCTTCGGCCATGTTGCTGTGGTCGTGGCATCAATCAACAGCAGGAAAGGCGGTAGGAGCAACAACAACGAGAACTAGGGATACTTCTCTTCCTACCACTCTCGCTCCTAGGGTACTCCTACTCCTACTCTTCCTAGTCTTATCGTACTCATAGTCCTGCGGCTCCAGTCCTCCTGCCACTGCCGCAGGTGCTGCTGCTGCTGCTGCTATCACTACCAGTACTACCACCACTTGCAGCTGCACGTTTACGCCTACGACCACGAATACGACTACAACGACGACCACCAATACTGCGACTGCATTCTGCTTTAGGAGCGAAGGCCCTGTTCGCGGAACTTGTTGAGCATGCTGTTCTGCCCCATCATACTTGACGTCAACAGCTTCGAAAGAAGATCCTGCCTGTGAGAGCCATACCGGCCCTTGAGCCCTCACGATACATAGATCATCAAGGCCTAGTATGACGTTGAGGGTTGAGGATTAAAGGCCAAGTGGAAGAGAATCTGTTGCAGGTGCTGCAGAAACAAATGTCCATTAGACCCTGGGCACCTTGCCGGTGCCAGCCTCTCCCATATCGCTGAAGTCGAACGTAGGTAAAATGGTTTCTCTGCGACTCCAGGGCACGCTGCAACTGTGAAAGCGAATGCGAAATGTGCACTCTGCGGCTGATGTTGTACTCACCCTGGTAATGCGCTCCAGTGCCACTCGCACCACCGGAAGATCCACTAGAAAGCGCACTGCGTCAAGATCATGTTCTTGAGGTTGGGGGTTTGGGGTTGGCCCCTGGATCTCCCAGCATTTCAGAGTTTACAGCGCCTATGAACAGGGCTGGCACGACGGCTCGATGCCCAATCCGAGAAGGTGGCTACTGTATCCGAACCCTGTTATAAGCTATCATTTTCTACAATTGCAGTCCAATACGACCCCGCAACGCACCTACTAAGGTAGCATAATATACCATGTAAGCCCTCTTAATGACCAGCAGTATTCCTTCGGGATCTCTATGGCCAATCATCTACCCCAAAGCCGAACCCAGTTCTAGTTTTCAACGCCCGCGTGCTCTAAAGCCTGCACAAACCCTAAACCCTACGGTTCAAGTTTAGGGTTTAGGGTTGAGGGTTTGGGTTTAGGGTTTAGGCCCCCTCGGTATTGACCCCAGGCCTCAATGGCGGCCACCTTCTCCTTCTGCGCCTGCACTCTGTGCGCAAGTAGCTAAAACTAAGCCCTAGACCCTAGTACCCTAAACTCCTAAACCCCTGAACCCTAGACCCTAAACCCTAGGGCCCTGAACCCCTAAACCCCTGAACTCTAGACCCTAAACCCTAAACCCTAGTACCCGTTTTTCGGACCGAGCCCTGGACAGAAGGAGTGGCGGCATTATGTGAGAGTTTCCGAAAATTAAGGGGTACCTTACTTTGGGGCCCTTATAAAATAAGAATCCTACTCTTTAGGTACCTTATTTTGGGGCCCTTATAATAAGAATCCTACTCTTCAGGGTTCCAGATGAGGGTCCCATATTGTCGGAAACCCCCATGCTTCACACACACTAAAGTCCCATGTTCCACACACACACACACACACACACACTAAAGTTACTAAAGTCACGATCCCGAGGTATGCGAGCACCAGGATTGAGAAGGCTAGGGTAAACCCTAAACCCTGAACCCCTAACCCCTAAACCCTAAACCCGATGTTAAGGGTTAAGAGCTTAGCGCTGAGGCCTTATAAAGCTATAGGCTATGCGCCTATGGGGTTGGAAACCCTAAGGGTCCACGCGCCCATTCTTTAAGGACTTTGGGGTCGCTTCGGGTGGCTAAAACCATAAATAAGGTCTACTTGGACCCTTAGGCTATGGGGCCTAAGATACGGTTTAGGGTTTATAGGGTTTAGGGTTTAGGGGTTAGGGTGGGGCCTATAGGGTTTGAAAGATTCCTGAATGGCACACTGTGGGTAAAGCCCTCAGGGCTTGCGACCTCCTGCAGAGCACGGACGGCGTTCTCGAACTTTTCCGCCTGGGATCTTCGCTGACAAAAGGGGCCATAGGAGTCAGAGTTACGGTTTTAGGTTTAGGATTGAAGGGTCAGGGTTTAGGTCTAGGGTTATAAGGGTCATCTCGACATCAACAAGAATCGAGCAAAACTGCATCCCTATCCCCAAACCGTGGATCCCCAAAAAACCTATCCAGTAACCTTGCAGGCAGAAAACCGTCTTCCAAGAACCAGACCAGAGTTCAAAAACCCGAGTCCTAAAAACCGTACACAGAAATCCGAAGCGCGAAGAACCAAACCCAGACATCCGAAGTGGCTTTTGCACCACAAAATCCGTTTTCGCGGCCCCAGAGAACTGTATCTGAAAAACCATACCCTGAAAACCGGCACCGGAAAAACCGTATCCGACAAACCGCATCCCGAACACCGGCGCCGGAAAAACCGTATCCGAGAAACCGTACGGTCTCCTGCCCATGGATTCTTGGACCCTAAACCCTAAACCCTAAACCCTAAACCATGGTTTTTCGGATCCACTGCGAATACGGTCTTATGCAGACTCTCGAGTTCCATATTGGATGTTGATATGCACCTTGTAAGGTTAGGGCTTTTTTGGGGGGTTCAGGGTTTAGGGTTTTGGGTTTAGGGTTTAGGGTTTAGGGTTTAAGGTTAGGGTTTAGGGGTCAGGGTTTATGATTTGGCGGTCAGGGCTTTAAGATTCGAGCTTGAAGGCTGGGCTTGTTTCCGATGCCACAGACCCTAATTCCTAAACCCGAAACCCCCAGCCCCCCTGCCCAATCATGTCGGGGCCAAAATAGTTCGAATAGGGCTTTGGGGTATACTCATC
This sequence comes from Symbiodinium sp. CCMP2456, assembly GCA_905221635.1. NCBI lineage: Eukaryota > Dinophyceae > Suessiales > Symbiodiniaceae > Symbiodinium > Symbiodinium sp. CCMP2456. The sequence goes on along the minus strand of CAJNDV010004492.1, from coordinate 4,761 downwards.
AGGAATCCCAAAATAGTAGAGGTAAGTGTTCAGGCCCCTATATCGAATCTCAGCCTCTAAAAGCATAGATCCCAAGGCATAGGGTAGGGATGTATATATATATATATATACACACACATGTATAACAGAAGTTTAGACAAACAGAGAAATACACAACATGGGACAATATCGCATGACATGGCATAGCATACAGTACAGAGAGAGAGAGAGGGAGAACAAAAAGGGAGAGTTTAGTTTAGGCTTCAGGGAGCCATAAACCCTAAACCTCAAACCGTGCTTGGGGTTCGTTTCCCTGTACCCGTGACGGCCGCAGACGACATCTTTTTACGGCAGCAATCTGTGAGGTAAAGCCGACGGAAGTGCCTGTATCGTACGCCAAGAGGGCAGATGAGGCATTGATTCTGTTCACCGATGTAGAGTCCCCAAACCCTCTAATGTAGGAGCCTTAATAATTAGAATAGGGTTTTGGGGGTTCCTTATTATAATTAAGGTATAATATACCCCAAAACCTTAAATTACCCTTTCTCCCAAACCTCAAATCCCAAGACACTTCACCCGGAGAGACCAAAAGCCGGCACCCTGCACCCTAACCTCTAAACTCAACTCTAGACCGTTAACCAACAAACTCTACACAACTGCTGCAGCTATCGGGCTCCGATAGCTCCGTGGTTTGGGGTTACAGGGTTGAGGGTTTAGGATTTAGGGCTTAGGGTTTGTTTCTTTTCCAGTTTCAGGGTTGTGACGGCAGAGGGGTTTGCTATACCTTTACGGTAGATAGCTTGCATTACAAACCAGTTGCAGTGAGGTGTGCAAATCCTTGGAAACAAACTGCACAAAACTTCCCTAAACCCTAAACCCTAAACCTGAAACCGAAAGCTTGTATGTGAGAACCCCCTAAACTCCAATAACCCCTAAACCCAGAAGCCCGCGCCCCAAACCCTAAACCCACAGGACATCTAACAACTTGCTCTAAGCCCCACGACCGCGACTGAACAGGATGCATTGCGATTGCATTTGGTGGGTTTAGGGTTTGGGATTGCGGGTTTCGGGTTTAGGGGGCCGCTTGTTTGGGGCTCTTTGTCGGGATCTTGCTATTCAGGGACAGTGGGCATCTGAGCTTCTGAGACTTAAGGTTTAGGGTTTAGGGTTTAGGGTTTAGGGTTTAGGGGTTTTGCTTGAAACACGCTATCCTAGGGAATAGCAGTGGTACTTCCCCAGTAAGCCACAGAAATGAAAGGTTAATCAAATGTTGAGATTATTACTACACTATAAGCGTCTACCCATAGGCCCCTTAGTAGTTCCTCTTAGGATTATCTACTAGGATCCTAAATAGAGGCCACAAAAATGAACTACTATGAGGCCTATGGGTATAAACTATAGGAGACATTAAGAAACTCTAAGACACAAAAAGAACTACTATTATGAGGCTTATGGCTTATGGGTATAAACTCTAAGAAACATTAAGAAACTCCAAGAAGCGGAAAAAGCTTAAAAGCAAGGCATTGGAGAACTTAGAACTACTCAGGCTTCTCCATTACCCATCTGCCGAAGCTGGCTGTGGGAAGGCACCGTACGCTACGCTTGTCGGAGGCCGGGCGAATGAGCTAAGAGTTTGGGGTTAAGGGTTTAGGGTTTAGGGCTTAAGGGTTTAGGGTTTAGGGGTTTAGGGGTTAGGGTTTACGGTTTTGGGTTAGGGTTATGGTTTAGGGTTTAGGGTTTAGGGCTCAAGCTACGTGCTTTCGCAATCAGACAAATTGTGAATCCATCAGCGCCTGTTGAACACGGTTGCTTACGGGGCAGGTGGTGGCATTGCGGGACTGGGGTCTGCTGTCTTGTGTGGCTTGAAAACTGGGTATGTCGAATGCAGCATATATATATATATATGTGTGTGTATTTATATATATATATATATGTATGTATGTATGTATTTGTTCATTTATTTACATAAATACAGACCCACACACACACACAAAATTATGCATATAGGTTCCCCCTTCATGGATCTACATTCTGAAAGTGAAGGGCAGCATACAATACTTGGCAACAACAAACACTAGACGCAGCATGCATGGTAACCCCCCCCCCCCATCCCCCCAGAATCCACACCTTTAGTCTGCGCATGTATTTTGACATTGCCGTTTTTGGGGGACTGCCTCGCGAAAGATACTCATTTCAGGCACCTGGGAGGTTCTGAAATCTGTTCTCTGTTTTTTGAGACTGCCTCCAGGGAGGAGTTTGAATTGGGTTGGTCTTGGACAACTCCACGTGGGTAGTTCTCTAAATTAGGGTCCCTTTTGGGGTCCTTTTTATAAGGGTGCCGTACTATATTTGGGCCCAAAAAAAAAAGGGACACGCACACTCTCAGTGGCATTCTAGCCCAGCACCCTCCCACGCAAGCAGAGGCGAAGCGGCAGGCTGTACAGAGGACATCGCCCTGTCTGCCGCGCCGCCCTTTAAACGATATGAGACTGTCGACTCCACACAGCCGCAGCTGTGCTACTGTCGATTACACTTTAAGTTGCTCGGCTGAGGGCGTGGAGACTTTAACAGGGGGTAGCAGCTCGGGAGCGAAGATGTGGTCTGTTTCGTACTAACCTGTGGTTAGGGTTTAGGGTTTAGGGGGTAATGTAGCATTAGGATTGCTGCTGATTTCTATGGAACATCATCCTGCCCCTAAGCGCAGGGCTCGCCATGGACGCTAGAAGGTGAGTGCACATCCCTATCTTAAATCAACTGTGCCGTGATGGCAAAAACGACTCAGATCTAAGCCCTGCAATGCCACGTCCTCACCCCACAACCCCAAAACTAACAGGTTATAATCGATCAGGACAATACCCAGGTACAACTGAACCCGACAAGTTCAGACATTGAGTACCAGAGAGGCAATGTTCGGTTAAGGTTTGGTCCAAGCCCTGTGCCCTAAACCCAATAGAATCTAAAGGAACCTCTTGCATTCTTAGAGAAAAGTCTCAGACGTCTCATGCAGACGACCAGACACCTGGGGCTCCACTAGTTGGCTTCGTTAGAACGGTTTTGGGGTCCAGAGCTCCGGGAGGGAATGATGACCACGCAAGTCACAAGTACTGACTGACTACGGCTACGACTACGCCTACGACTACGGCTACGACCACGACTACGACGACGACTACTACTGCTACTGCAGTTTCTACGACGACGTTGACTCCTCCTCCTCCTGCTGCTGCCGCTTGCTGCTGCTGCTGCTACAACTTACAGAACCACTAAGGCTAACACCAACACTAACCACACCAGCTCCATTCACAGAATTGGCTGCGTGTATTCCACAAAACCTCCAAGCACACCTATATCCATCTGGGGGTTTATGCAAATTACCCGAGCATTGATATACACCGAAGCCATAAACTAACGATCTCAACCGCCTGTATCTGCATTGACACTCACAGGTACCGCCCTGAGCCCGAAAATAGCACCTGAACCCGCAACCCTCAATCCTGAACCCTGGATCCTGACCCCAATGTACGGCCGGCAGGATGCGTTTCTCGAAGATGAAATCGCCTGCGCAAGCTGCTTGAGAGTACCCTACCTGAATGTAACCCAAGACCCTAAACCCTAAACCCTAAACCCTAAACCCAAAACCCTAAACCCTAAACCCATGTAACCCAAGACCAGGGTTCATGGACAACTCAAAGGGTTTTACATTGTACGACGATCTGAGCATGTGGAACTGGTTGCTTTTGCCCTACCCTGCCAGTGAGCCAAGTGAAGATGCAATATTGGTGAAAAAGGGGCCTTAATAATTAGACTGGGGCTTTGGGGCCCATTATACTATAATTAGAATAACGAACCCTCAAAATAGTATAGGTACTTTTTTAGGCCCCTATATTGTTTCATTTGTGCTGCAACATCATCAAACAGCTAAGGGCCATGTCTTCTTTAACACTAAACCCTATCAGCTCTCCACTCTAAACCCTAAAAGTCTTAAACGCCAGAACATTACACTCTAAAGCCTTTAAACCCTAAACCACAAAACTCTACACCCCAAACCCTAAAGCCCTAAACCCAAAAATCTCAGCCCTGTGCCTGCACACAAAACTCCACACCCTAAACCCCAAATGCGAACCCCTAAACCCTCAACTTTAGACCCTGAACCCCAAACTCTAAACCCAAAGCCATACATGTTCTCATCGTCCCTAGCGAGAATCTCCTCGTCAACCTTTCGGGATTGCACGTTCCTTTCAGGGTGCCTTGTAAAAAAAACGCCCCGTTGAGGGTTCCCTTAAAAGGGTTCCTCGAAGGGCTCCTTTAAAGGGTCACTTTTCCTGAGTAGCTTCAAGGGTCCCTTTAATGATCTTAGTTTCAGGGTTTGGGGCTTAGGGTTTAGGGTTCCTGTAAAGTGTCCCTGTTGAGGGTTCTACTATGCGGATCGTGCCAGGGAATTTAGATCATTTAGTAGGGTTCCTTTCAGGGTTCCGTTGAAAGGGCACCGTTGAGGATTCTATCAAGAGGATTGTAGAAGGGTCTCCGTACAGGGACTGAATCCTTGGAATTAGGCTGGCGGAGTCAAACTGTATTTGCTACATATTCATTATGACTGGTACGTTGCTCACAGAAAGTTGAACCTTTTCCACTCCGCCATGCAGATACTGTTTATATAACACCCTCCAGAAAGAAACCCTCCACTCTAAACCATAAACCCTACTGTACCTAGACCCCCCAACTGCGCTCTATCATACCCCAGGTATCCACTATTAAGGACCATAAGGTCTCTATTCGAGGGCCCTT
>CAJNDV010004481.1:46507-95738 GCA_905221635.1 Symbiodinium sp. CCMP2456 | reverse complement strand
ACGTTTTCTTTGTGCAGCTTGCTGAAAACAACGTGCGGAAACCACAAGCTTCGGTTGCGTGAAAGAGAGCAAAGTTTTAGCTTCGTTGTCGTCGTGTCGTGTTTGTCACTTGCGAAAGCTTTTCGTTCACGCTGCCTGTTTGGTTTTGCTTTGCAGGGCTCCGCCCAAATGCCGCGCCTCTGCGTGGGCCCCTCGGATCGTGCTCGGAATGCTTGAATTGGATTTAAGCACTCGCAAAGCCACGGGACGCTGTCTGTTGGTCGAAGAACCCGACAGAAAAGCTCAAACCTTGAAGCTTTACATTTCATTTTTCTGTTCGGCTTAAAGCAAATAGTCAATGAAGGCACGTCGGAGCTTCAGGGCGTGGATTTAGGGTTTAGGGTGCAAGGCTTCACCCACGTGCTTTTACCAGCCAGGCACTGTTTCCAGGCAGGGGCTGTTTCCAGCCAGAGGCTGTTTCCAGGCCGGGGTTGTTTCCAGGCCGGGGCTGTTTCCAGCAAGGGGCTCTCAGGCTTCTTCTAACCTGCTTTTCGCAAGTTGTTGTCTGCTGTGGTCTGCTTGAATGGACATGGTTCTCAAGACACAGCTTGCCTCCGATGGAGAAGTCCGCATGTGCAGCCTACATGCTTTGTTTCAGCGTCGAGTCTGCTTGCTCAGCCAGTGGGTTGAAAAGTTCAAGGGGCAAATAAGTCCACAAAAGGCCACGGCTTTGGGTTACTACCTGATGGGCCTTCTTGTGTCAGTGTGTCACTCGGCTGCAAGACCCAGAGAACCAATATTGGGGTTAAGTACAAGATCAACCTCACCCTTACCTTTTCCTGGCTCGACCACAGCTTTCATGCTAACCTGCGCATCTATAATGAGCTCCATAGCAACCCGCCTGAGTTGCTTAACTGGTGCCTTTCACAGTCGGATTGCTTCCGACCCCAAGCTGAAGCACAGTTTTGGAAGTACAGAATGCCAAGTTAGCAGGGCTAACGTGCATTCCCGGCCGTGGGGTCATGGTCTTTCACAGCTGGTGCTGTGACAAGGTGCAATGAATTGCAACTCTGCCCCGGCCGCATCATCTCTTCTGTGTGCCTTTTGCAGTAAAGGTCGAGGCAAGGTGTCAGAGGCCAAAGCGCATTGCTTTCTTTTCTAGCATTCTGCTACGCCAGGTCTCTTCTTCAGGCTGAGGAGCCTGCCAGTGAACCCAGCAGGCTGAAGGAGAAAGTGAAAGTGGAATGTGAGCAACGTGCCTCTGATCTGGCGGTGGAGTCGGAGGATCAGGCCATCAGTGTGTCAGATGAGGAGCCGAATGATTGGAACATGTGTTCTGAAGCTCCCCGTCCCGGGCCAATGAGACCGACAAAGCCGGAGGCTGAAGTGCCGGCGCTTTTTGGGGTGGCGAGGGCGAACAGAAAGAAGCCCTATCTGGATCATCATTGGCTCGGCCCTCAACTCATTGCTTTCAGATCCAATTCAGGTGACTTGTTGGAGAAGCCCCTGGTTATCTCCAGTTTGGGGAAGGGGCAAAACCGGATAGTGTATTCGGTTTCGGGCGACGTGGTCATGAAACTCACCACGGACCTGGCTGCGCATGGCAACGAGCACGCGCTCTCCATTATGTTCAAGGAAATGGCGGCCCAGGTCTAAGGACTCTTGGCGGCAGCGTAGACCCAAAACCGAGCTGAGTGCCTGGGACAGCAAGCGTGCCAACCAATCGCAGTAGAGGTGATTGTTTTGCACGTCGACATCAGACAAGCATGATGAGTGTGCCAAGAACAGCTTCGATAACGAAGTGCGTAATCGCGGTTGGTTTTATGAATATCAGTTGTGCTTGCTAGCGGAATGTCGAAGACTTTAAAGGCGGTATGCCGGAGGCGTAAAACGCTGACGTCCTTTTGGAGTGCTGAAGAAGTCTCACATGTTTGTCTTCGAACTGAGACTTAGGAAAGGTTCATGGATGGTCTAGTTACGGCCACCCACGGAGAAAAACCAAGCCTGCAACGCAGTGCAAGTAACGCTGTGAGAAAGGATGCAACATTGCATGTGCGGTGGGGATCTTAAGCGAGCTGGATGCGTCGAATTCCTGCCCACGGGAAGGCTTCATGTCCGCGAACAGGACCTGGGAAACTTGGGCGGAGTAGACGCAAGCGTTGCCTGTCTTCACCAACTTGATATCGATTGGAAAATTCCAAAGACCAATCCGTTAAGAGAAGGTTCCTTTGGAGGTCCCAAGTGACGTGGTTCATCAAGTTGCAGAAGAAAAGCTGCTGCAGCCAGTGCCAATCCTATGGATGAGAACGATCGACAAACAGTTGCAGAACCGGGCAGTATCGGAACCAGAGATGGAAGACGAGGAGAACGAACCGATTGAGGTGGTCAGCTCTCGTATGCCTGCTGATTGACGACACCTGGCGCATGCGAGATCGAACATGCAGGTACCCATCTTCATTCAGGTGGAAACGGCACATACGGTTGAACCGAACCTCGACCTCGCTCGCTTCATGGCGTACAGCACCATCAGCTACACGTACAAGAACTGGAGAGCAAACATGAAGTGTCTGGACATTCCATTACCGACGATGCGACAACTCTTCCAAGAAGGAAAACGCTATGACGTTCTCGGTGAATGGGGTGAAATGCTATCGGAAGTGGACGAAGATACACACATCTCGCGAGACGTTCAGGATGCGGATATCCTTGCCTATGGAGTGAGTAAGAACGATTATGAGGATCCAGAGGGCACCTATTTGCTTCGAAGGTTCAGGACGCATCAGCTCATGTCAAAGATCATTCGGGGAGCCGTACAGCTCGGATTCCAGAGGAATCATTTTTGATCCTCGTACCCAGATGCACTTCAGCTGCTACGCTTTGCTACAGCAGATCATCGGTAAGGTCACCGGATTCAGTCAGTACAATGCTGCAACCTATGAACCAGCACACCCGTAGGAACGTGCTATGCGTTGACCCTTGCGGTATTGCAATGATGTTCGGGCCCGGGCACTGTTCAAGAACATTCTTGTCTTTCTTGGTTGAGATTGACATCCAGTTACCGGCCAGTTTCAGCCACAAACTGACGAACAGCAGGCAACAAGCACAAAAGTCCAAGAACACCTCGGCGCTCAATCACCTTCCCTCGGGCTATCTCCCAGGAGGACGACGAGGCATCATGGACACACCGGTCACGCAAGAGAAAGCAGCCGCAGCCGAAGAAGCACGTCGAGCTAAAGCCGGCGCACGACCACGGCGCTATCCTGAATCCCGGGAACTTACTCCTCCACCACATCAACAACGACGTGAACGGTGGCAACACAATCAACGTGCTTATGATCGTCGGTCAGCAGGATCATCGTCGGGCTATCGCTACGACAGGGATTGCCGAAATGATGACGGCCGATGGAATGGGTGAACTTCTACGTGGGCATTGCCGACCGCATCCATTACCTCTTCACATGTTGGACATGGCTAAATATACCACATTTCGTGCATAATGCTTTGAGTGCTTCCTTTCATTTCTCACCGAAACAGGGGATCGCAGCCAACGTAGCTATGTCTCACACACAGAGTTTAATTGGGCATCTAAACACACAGTGTCACAGACGATCGCCGTCGAGTGTTTCTTCTTTGTTCAGGTCCTGCGACTCTCTTCCTTTAGTTGAGCAAAGCTTGAAGCTTAACTCATCGGGGTTGCGAAGAGACTTCGGAGCCTGGTGCAATTTCATCGTGCAACGTACGGCGTGCCTTCGGCTACCGTACTAACGGGCTATGAGAGACATGTGGGAAGCTTTGCGTTACCACGTGATCTATCCAATGTTGACTCCGGCGAACATTTGGCTCAAGGCTCAAGACCCCAAGCTCAAAGAGCTCAAGGTCAACAGTTCAGCATACGTACATGTGTGTTCTAGCTGCTAGCTGCCAGACATTGTGTGTTGCCCCCTTGCACAGATACTTCGTCTACCGGTGCGAGAAGTGCCAAAAAGTGGACCGAGGGTGCCTGCTCAGGGAACGACTGTTAGTATCCAATCCTGGGCGCTACATAACATCAACATATAGCTCGATGAGGTGAGCGATTATACGGAACATCAAGACCAAACCCTCACGCATGTCGTAGCAGACTAACAGTAGTAGTAACCATAATCATACTGCGAGTCCACCCCCGTAAGTAGTGGAAGACGGCCCCGCCTGGCCCAAACACTTCGCGTGCAGCCTTTTAAATCCATTGAGTCCAGGGGCCAGGGGTCATGGCAACTGATTGCGAGAATCGTGTTTGGCTTTTCCCAACAAATTCGAAGAAAGGCAATGCTAGGTTCTTGTAGCTGCACTCGCTCCAGGCCCGGCAGCAAGGGCTGCTTCCCAAACGCAGGAAGCAGAGGTGTGAGCCCATGCCAGTGCACAGGTGTTAAATAAGCCCTGCTGCGCTCCAATGGACAATTGCATGTGCACCGTCCACTTGATGAGCATGTTCCAAGTCAGCATCCACAATTGTTTTATGCAGTGCATCGCCGAGGTCTTCGAGTATTTAGGAATCTTGTTGTTACCCTGTAATGCACAAATAGCCATGGCGTCAGCCATTGCATCGGGTTACACTGAACCAAAGCCAGCAACACAACCACACACAAACAGCAAACGAACCACAAGCCCCGATGTCACCCCGAACTACGGGCAGCAACTCTCTGCTAACAGGTTGCATCAAAAAGCCCTGCAAGCCCTGCCAAACAAAACCATTCGATCCGTGCCATATCCGTTCTTTTGAGCATTCGGCGGTATCGCACTTCGCTTGCATGGAACATCCGCCAGATCGATTCTCCCCAAGTCTATATCTCCAGTTCCGACATCACGCTGCAAGTGACCTGTACCCCGGTTACCAACAGCGTTGCATGCGGGAAACCATGCCGTCGATGTCGATTATCTTTGTTTGCCGACCATGCCTTTTGAAGCGAGGATTTGCACTTAGGTGTTGTGTGATTCGCCATACGGCTCCAGGTTGAACATCCGCAAGAATCAATAGCTCACCTCTCACCAGGCACACTGAAGTAATTGCTTCAACTTGTTTGTGACCCTTGCGATTTTCGTTGCACCACAGATGCCACAGATTGACTTGGCCATTGTGTGGATGCTTTGCTGCTCCGCACAAGACAGAGGTGATTTCTCCCCGTTTCGCAACCACACAAGCGCGATACTCTTTTGCATGATGTTTCGGCATTGATTCTGTTGTGTTGGAAGATGGCAGCTTCGATGCAAATGCGATGGCAAGCACAATGTGTGGTCATTACAAGCCGTGGAATCTGTAGCTGCTGTGTCGGTTGGCATCAGGTAACAGCTGTGCCAGTTTCACGGCACCATTTATCTCTTCGAGCAAATGAATGCGGGAAGGGGGCGACATCGCACGCCCAGAGGCCAACTCTCATTCTTCATGAATAGTTGGCAGAGCCGAGTCAGCCATGCATGATTCCGTGGTTTGTGCTGAAGTTTCTCGCTGCTTCTACGAATGCAGGCAGGAACTTCCTTTGCAACCGCTGGTGCACCGAAATTCCGCGTGGACTGTCTTGGCGGCTTCCACTGTCATGGCACCGTTGAAGCGCCGCCGAGAAGGCTTTTGTGTTTGGGAAGTGCATGCACGTAGTGATGGGCAGTTGTGAAACGGATGTTGCGATGTTTGCAGGTCGACCTCTCCAAGCAGCTGCCGGAGAGGTGCTCCGAGTTTTCATGTTTGTTTTCGTCTTAAGTCATGATCATGTCCACAAAGCCAGGTCTCAGCCGTGTCCGTGGACGAGGTCTTGGCCAATCGTTTGAGATCAGTCGAGTGCGAAAGCTACTTGCATGTAAGGAGGTGATGTCTCATGGTACCATGAATGACGATGAACCGAAGCTCGGCTGGGCATTCTCTGCACAACTCTGCATTCGAAGACATGGATGATTGCTGCAGGAATACAGTTCTCCGGTATGGAAACCTGGCTGCAATACAGAGGGCCATGCCACTTGGAGGCGGCTAGTCGGCTACTGAGAATCTGAGGCGTGACCAATGGTTCTATGTTACCATGGACTGGTGCCAAACTTCCAGACTTGCTGCCAGAGGCGGAGCCGTTTCTTGCAGTTGTTGGTTTCGATTTTAGAACGCATGTCCACAACGACCAGGTGCACTTTTCTGGAAAGGTTCTGCCTCCAGAGGCAATGCTGCTCTTTTCCGCCGCACACGTCGAAGCCGCTTCGGAACCCTTTGACACTAGGCAGCCGGTTGCGGTCCGGACCAGCTCGCCTTCTTGCTGAGCATGCTGGAAGCCGAAGAGGCCGGTGAAGCACGAGCAGCATGAAATTCGAAGTATGTCCGGAGTAGCATCGTTCACCGAAGGTCGACTTCGTCATAGCTCCGGCGAAGGATGCCTCTCACCCAGGAGCTCGTTGTCAGTACTTTCATGTTGCAGGTGCATGTGTGTGCGTGTGTGTTTCCGTTGAGTCTGTTTGGAGACTCAGGTTGGCCTGGAGTTGCCGCATGGTCTGGTTGCCGCTGCTGTCCTCCGTGAGGCATTTCGAAGATTGTACCCCCTGATTGGGTCCTGCGGACACTGAGTCAATTGGCAGGATGCTCGTGACGCGTTTGTCTCAGCCTCAGTCTCTCGACATCTCGGCACTTGGATTGTCCCATGGCATAAAATTCAGGTCGCTCGACCGCAGTTGGCGCATGTTGGATCGCTTTCTGCTCGGGCCCGTTCTTATCAGAAGAACCTGGCCTACCTGTGCTTGCTGTCGAGTAATCGCCCAGGACCTTCCACCTGGCAGCAAAGTCTGTGTGTCTGGCGCACGGCGTCGGATGCAGCTCGCCGCGAGGTGCAGCTTCCTCTGACTTGCGAGTGTTTGGCAATGGCAGCATGCAGGTTTCCCGAGCTCTGCATTGAGGAAAGCTTTGGACTTGAGTGCTTCCCAAGCCGTTTGCAGCAATTTCATCAACATTGCTCTAAGGCAAGTTGCCTTGCCAGAGCGTCCTTCGACGCTTGTACAGCCTTGATTATGATGCAGTTGTTGCAGCAGCAGCTGGCCTGCCATGCTGTCCTGTTTGCACACTTCTCGGGTATTGGCCGGTTCTCCTGTTGGTGTGTCTGCTTGGTTCTGCTATCTTCTAACAGGCATAGGACGGCGCTGCGGATGTCTGACGAAGTGTCGCCACTGGACATCGATGAACTCATGCCCGCATTGTGCCAAGGCAGGCTGTTCTACCGAGTTGCACACGTTGTCACGAACAGCTGGCCAAAGACAAGTCAGCACCTCCATGTCCAACATTGAACTATTTTCAGAGCAGGGCTTTCGCACAGGGTCATCATGCTTGTTCAATGATGCCTGTGTTCGGTCATACCAGCAAGTTGCAGGTGCAGTTTTGCTGCATCTTACCCCGGTCAGTTGCAGAGACGTTGCAGGTGCGCTTGCAATGTTATGTCGGGCCAAAGATGAGCAGATCGTGTCCTTGTCGCTTGGACACAAGTAGGCGCCATGGAAGGTCATGCGGTTCATTTGAGAAGCATGTCATCGTGCCTTAAGGTTGGGGGCTTGCGATGATGCAGCAGCCGATAGCCTAGCTAGCACTCCACTCTAAGTGCGGTAGTTGCCGATCTCAGGCACGAACCTGTGTAGTTGCAGAGCGCGACCTAATGAAACAGCTGGGAAGGCCACGCCCGCTCGTACCGCGTTCGAATTCCAAAGACAAACGGTCCAGCTGCCAGGTTGCCGGATGATGCAGCAGCGGGAGACCCAGCCGACGTTTACATTGCACGGCGGGCTAGATTGCAAGATGGATGGCACGGCTGTGATGCTGGCAAGGTGGGAGGCGTCGCCGAGCTAAGGCTACCTTGAGTGCAATTTGTGACTGTGACATTCGTCATGCGCTGCCTTATGATCTGCGTGAGTTTGGTGCAGGTATCCTGGGGCAAGCTAGAAGACCCAGTTGTAGAGTGTACAGAGTATTGCGTATTGCGGCTCGCATGGAAGATGGGCAGCTGTCACCTCTGTCAGCCAGTGACTATGACAGCTCTTCGTCCTTCAGACAGCTTGCCAGTGATGGATGTGGGGTGTCCTGGTCGGTCAGGGAGAGCCCGCAGCACAAGGCGGAGAGGGCTTCGGTTCTCGCAACTCCAGGGCGAGTTGAGAAGGAAGATCCAGAGAGTTTGTCAAAGCTGCCGGGCCATGTCCATTTCGATGAATCCTTCTGCAAGCCCCCCAGGAAAAACCCGAGGAAGCCCTTGCAGCTGATTGGCCATCACCTGGAGCCAAAGGATCCCGGGCAGCCGGAGCAGCCGGAGGGAGAGACCGAGGAAGTTAGGCTTGAGACGGCAAAAAAGCCAGTTCCTGCAAAGCGTACTGGCCAACGGTGGCTGGGGCATCCTCCGCGGCCGGCTTCCTTGCCCCAGCGGACGAACGTCCCGATGGAGGTTTGCGGGAGTCCGCTTTGTGCAGATGTGGCATCGTTTGATGCCCCAGCCCGGCAGGGCACGGTCAGGTGGAACACTGCTGAGCTCCAGTCTGAGATTGGTATAGAAGAGCGCCTCCAAACCTCGTCCGCGGAGCTGCCAGCTGTATTTCCGAAGCCGAAACAGCGAATGCCACTAGTTCACGCCGTCAGCAAAGAAGCGATGACAGGAGAGGATGAGAAGCCTGATGTAATTGCATCAGCCTCTTCCTTCGTAGAGAGCCCTTCCTTTTACGCAGACGTGAACCAGGTGCCTTTACCTGGTCGGAAAGGTGGCCAATCGCCGAAAGCCAACAAGGAGGCATCTAAGGCTTCCAAGCGACGTGGGCCCGCAAAGGGTGCTCGTACGTCGCGACCCCGACCTTCCCAAACAGCCGAAAGAACTGAAAGAGCAGAGCTTTTACCGAGGGAGTTTGACAAGATTTCGCGCATGATCGCGGCTGGTCGAGCGAAGCATCAAAAGAAACCTGCCGATGTGTCCGAACCAGTCCAGGGGCCTGTCGAGACAGCCTCGGTCGATATTCAGTGCGAAGAATGGGCTGATTTGACGGCAGATCCTTCCGACCCTCCCGTCACTCTTTCTGGCAGAACCTTCATGCTGTTCCGCTGCGACCCCTGCGCAGTCAGCCTGGAGAAGTGGCATCGGCTGGAGTATCCCCCGCCGCCCATCAGCAAGCTACAGGTCTATCTGAACCACTTCGCATACCGATTTCCAGGAGCCCTAGATCCTCGGAAAAGGGGTTTGAGCAGCCTGTTTTTGGCCTTGCCTAGAACCGTTTCGGGTAATGAGAGTCGCGGGTACTTGCAGCCTGTCAAGCCGGTCCCAAGCTCGTCTGGACCAAGGAGTCAGAACCTTTGGTCAACAAGGCCGAACACCATCGCGACTATCGAGTCCAGACTGCGAGAAACTCCGCGCGGACTGTGAGACGTATCTGGAAGTAAAACAGGTTTAGCCGCGCGGCAGAAGCTTTCAGAAAAGTCTTATTGGGAAGCGGTTCAGTTTTGCCTGGAGAGGTCCGGGAACAGGTTGTCCTTGAAGTGCATGCTGGTCTTGCCAAGCCCGTTGCTAAGAGTGCTTGCGCTCGGCTGCCACAAGAGTTGTCCAGCAGCCAAAGGCATTGACTCGGCATCGCCACGGATCTTGCAGGCAAAGGGTTTGCCGTTTAGCCCACACATGAGCCGCTATCGGATCAAGGCAGCGAAGATCAATTCACCCCTGACCCCTGAACTGAGGCTCACAAAGAAGATGTCGTTGAAAACAGGGAGGCAGTCACCCGATGCCGCGTAAGTCGTCTCTGACTGAATTGCTGGAGGCTTTGGTGCAAAGCATCGTAGCAGAGCTGCGGAACGATGCAGAAGTGGCTTGCTTCCAAGGGGCCAGAGCCCCTGAGTTTCAATGGCAGAGGGCGCATGTCGTGCTGCACCGTCTCGAAAAAGGAGAGACCATCTGCTCCAATCAAAGCAGCTCGAGCCATGGAAGATGACGACGATTTAGAGGCCGACTCTTTGAAAGGGGCTGATTCTCTGCGTCCGGCACGGCATCTGCTGCAGCTGCAGGACGATGTTCAAGGCAGCGGCTTAGACTCAACGGAGGTGGGGGGTTTCTTGGAGAGGAGATCTGGTGCAGGGAATGGCTGTCCTGTGAGAGGCTTTGCCTGGGCTCGGCGCCGAACGGCTTCCAATCAGCGAGTTTGACTGCGCTGGAGGCCGGCTCTGGGACTCTTGCTCATCGCATGTACGGCGGAAGCCTCTACATGTTGCCATGCTTATCTTTTCCTCAGCCTCTGCTTCCTCGTCTGCTGCCAGTCAGAATCTCATTACGCTTGGTCTATTGGTGAAATGTCCTTCTTGTGGAAGCGACATGCTTACCGTGACCCCACCGCCAGGTCGCGACCTGTCACAGCAACAGGAGAAGGGTTATTCTGGACTCCTCGAAACAAAATCAAGCAGTTCTTGCTTGTACAAGTCTGAGGCCCTAGACTCCGATGTTCCTGCAGCCTTCAGTCTCGATATGCGGGGCCTAGCAGGCATCATGAAGCTACGCCTGTTGCTTATCGTCCTGTGCGGGAAGGGAGCGGGAACAGCTTCAATAGTGTCGTGCCAGAGAAGCTCCTTACATACCTGATGTTATGCACAAAAATTCGAGGGTGTGTCTCATTGAGTGGCGGCATGTGTTGTCTGGCCACTTCTGGTGTCCCGCCCCCAAGCTCGCTTCACCTTTTTCCGATATGTTTGTTCTTTTGCCTGTGCAATGCCCGGTGTCCAAAGCTATCCAGGAGGAGTGTCGTTTGTGCAAATGAAGTGACTCGGGTTTTCGGGTGGTGGCGCATGACACCTTTTCTGACGAGTCTGATCGTGCAGCTTTTTGGGGTAGCTTCCGATCGTAGGGCGTTCGAACCTCACTGCACCAAGTAACCAAGTAAGTTCCAGTACCCGCTGGTGGCAGCTCGGTGCCATCTGCTAGAACGCAGGTCGGTGCTCCCAACAATCGTAATTTGACATGCTTGGCTTCTGTCAAAATCACTTGCTATCGAGTACTGCTCCGCCCATGGCTCTCCCTTATTTAGAAATCTTCGATGGCGCTGCGTCCTCTGTCCTCCGACCTGACGCATCGGTCCGGTTGGTGGCCGATGGATTTGGCTTTACTGAAGGTCCGGCCTATGATGTGCGCACAGGTTGGTGGTACTTCTCCGATATCCCGGAAAGCCGCATGTGGCGTTGGCACCAGGATCATGGGTTGAAACTTTTCAAGTCACCATCTCACAAAGCGAACGGGAACTGTCTGAGCCGCGAAGGTTGTCTGGTGACTTGTGAGCATGAGAGCAGGCGTCTCAGCATGACTGATCTGAGGGCCTTTGAGGCATCGCTTGATGGCGAGGCTCAAACGGCTGGGTACAAGGTGGGGGTGTCTCATTTCGACGGTAAGCCGCTGAACTCTCCCAACGATGTGATCGAGCGCAGCGATGGGACACTGTGGTTCACGGACCCGGATTACGGGACCATGGCAGAGATGGGCCACGGTGATTCAATCGAGCAGCTTCATAACAATGTCTTCTGCTTCCATCCTGCCACCAACGGCATGGTCAGTGTGTCCTCAAATGAGTGCCGGCCCAACGGGCTTTGCTTCGATCCTGCGGAAAAGTATTTGTACGTTGCAGACTCTGGTGCATGGTTTGAACGTCGCTGGCATGATGGCAAGCCCCATCATGTTGTTCGCTACAGTGTCGAAGCCGACGGAACCCTGACTGACCGGCACGTGATCATCCAGCTCGAGAAAGATGGAGGTGGGATTCCTGATGGCCTTTGCTGCGATATCCAAGGCAACGTCTACGTTGCTACATTTGAAGGTGTCCACATCTACACACCAACAGGAGGATTGCTTGCTAAGATTCGGACACCGGAGACCACTGCAAATATGTGTTTTGGTGGCCGGGAGAATGAGACACTTCTCATGACGTCGACAAGCTCCATATGGATGCTTGACATGTCTGTTCAGGGAGTTCCCTGTGCACTTGGCAGCCAGAGTGGAGATATCGCGACGGAACATCGAAAGACAAAGGGCGACAAAGACACAGAAACATGCAGTGCACAGTTCGAGGTGCAAGCGCTTTTCACTTGCCCAGCCTCGTGTTCACATTTTGGGAGTGCTTAGCGAGAAGGCTTTCTTTTGGCACCTCTCCCCATAGTATTTGCCTGCTTCGCGCCTTCACCATGCTTTGTTCAATGATCATAAGCGTAATGATGTTTGCAAGTAGGTGGCTCGCTGGCCAGGCACAGCCTACACTGGGCGGGTATGCGCTGTACTTGCCAATCGTCGGTGCCTCTTCTGACCAGCATTGATTGTTTGCACGAGCTCAAGACAAGGCCGAGGAGTTCTAGTTGACATCAACTGCGAGACGCCCGCGCACCCCAGCGGCACAGGGGAGATGGGACCTGTGAACCCGTAAACCAAGGCATGTACATGATTCAGCTTGTTGCAGGCTGTTGTTGTCTGCGGTGGGAGCAAAGACTAGACATGAACAGAGCCACCCTTTCTCCAAGCTGTCGGCTTCTTGCGCTGACTCAAGGTTTTGGTGTCCGGAGCTGGCGCCTGCCCCAGCTCGCTAGTGCTGGACACATTGTACAAGCATACTGAAGATTTCGGTGGTTCGGGCTGTGTGCGAGACGAGAGACTGTCATGGGGGGGGGGTTTGGACATGCAAGGCTTTGCCTGCCAAGCAGATGCTTTGACAATGCCCATGGCTTGCGGGTGCATGTTTAGTCGTTAAGCAAGTCGGAATTCCGAGTCGATTTGAGAAAGCTTGTGAACAAGCCGCGGCAGCGGCGATAACGACAACAGATGACAACAGATAGGAGTAGGAGTAGGAATATAGGAGTGAGAGGAGGAGTCCAGGAGGCGGTGGAGGAGGTGCAGGAGGAGGAGGAGGAGAAGGAGGGAAAGTAGGACGGGGAGGGGTGTGTCAATGGCAACGTTGCAGTAGTCCGATCACTGCAGACTGTGTACAACAGAAACCACATCTCTTGTTGCATAAGTAAGCGAAACAGCCTAGATCCGTGGAAATCAGTATCAGCCTGGAGCCAGATCGGGCGAGGGACAAGGGTATTTACTGGTGCTGGTTGCGCGAACAGCAAACATTCAACAAGAGCTCGTAGGATCATGCCAACATGCGGCGCTCGATGGGATTGGTGAGGTGTCTACCCCTTCATCGGCATCTTCATCTCGAAGTGGATCCTCCAAATCTGAGCGCACATGTGCTGGCCCAGAGGCAATGATGGGACACTGTCCGTCTGATGGCTTGGCCTTCTCTGCGCTGCCTTGCAGGAGCTTCCACGGCTCGGCAGTGAAATGGAGGTCTCCGTCACGGCGTCGCCCATTGATCGGAGTTCCGGCCTTTTGCAAGCATTTCAGACGGGCAGGTCTATTGCTGCCCCAGGCACAGTGGGTGCCTTCGTTGTAACCTCAGAAAGCATTGCCGTGTGTCCACTTCTTATATGTGAAGTCGCCTGAGGCGCTCTCCGTGAGCCACCCCCGCGGCCGTGCACTAAGACTGCTGACCTGACAGGGTTGCGTCTTGGGACTTGGGACTGTGTGAACGTCGCAGAGTCGGGGGAGGTTGGGTGGATTTTCGCAGCACGCTCCTTTGAAGTCTTGTTTTTTTTTGTGGCTGCTCGTGCGTTCCAGGCTGTGCTACTCTTGACCTGCAAAGCATTTGTTTTGAGCGATCAGCTTTTTCCGGGTTCCGTGTGTCACCCCACCTTGGGCTTCTTCTTGGGCCGTGCCTGCCGTTGGGTTGCCTTCAGACGCTTTTTTTTCGACCCCAGCCCATCCGTCGGTTGCTAAAGGCCGGCAAGCCAAGGTTGGCCAGGCGCGCCGGAGTTGCGCCCCTTCGTCTCGAGGAGCCGGCTCCTCTGCTCCCCTTGGCTGAAAGCTGGGTCCTGTTTGCAGATCCAGCTTGTGCTCTCGCGTGCTGACAAGGCTGCGGCCAGGGCTTGGACCATGGCGTCGCAGACCAAGACTCTGAGACTTATGCCATCCCAGCAACGCCTTGGAACTTCCAGGTGCTATTGTTATATCTGCGACGGATGATGGCACGCTCTAGCCCCGGACATGCATCACCCTCGAGTACTGGTGCCCCACATTCTCCACATTTCGCATGCACACTTCGACATTTCATGGGCTCCTTGAGTTTAGTCACCTCCAGTCTTGATCCAGTTGCTCGGCATCGACGGCTTTTTCCTTAGGCGGTGCTTGCGGCGGAGTTGTTGCTGTCGTGAAGCGTCACTGAAGACTAGTAACTAGTAGGCTTGGCAGGCTCCTGTATTGGGTTTCTTTTCGATACTAGTTGTGCTTTCTAGCCGAGCAAGGCTGGTCGATTTCAATTGTGAGATTCCAGGCCCCGCACCAAGCTGATGCGGTCATGTCTTGCACCCTTGCACCGTCTTTGCTCGTCGTGCTTGCCGCCAAGGGCTGCTCCGGTCGGATCAGATTCATCTCCGTGGTGAGGAGCTGCGAGCCACAACCTTGATTTCTACACTCTCCGGTTCTCGGAGTGTGGACCGGGGCTTTGAATTGCTGCCAGACGTGAGGTGTACTGCCATCGAGTCGCCCCGCCCTGTGGTAGGGGGTTGCGCCCTGCACTCGTTTGGCGTTGCGGCGATTCTGAGGATGTCCCGGTGAGGATGTGCATCGTCAGCACCGTCAAGGCGAGAGATCCCACCAAAACAACTGAGCAAATTGAGCAACATCCCTGTCTACGAGGAGACGAGGGCTGAGACTTCCAGGAGGCACAGAGCACAGACCCTGAAACATTCTCAAAGCAATGATGGTCAGGCAACTCGAGGACCTCATCTCTGGGGACACATCTGCAGGGATTCGGGGCACAGCCGGATCCTGAGTTCCGAATCTGTTTCTTGGGACATTCACGAGGGAATCCTACTCGTCCTTTTCAGGTCTTGCGTGTGACGGGATCCGGCGTTTTCGTAGACGTGAACTGCGAGGAGCATGCCCGAATGGTGCTGGCAGTTGCTGTGCGGCTGCGAGCTTGACTGCATCGCAGGTCCAAGGATACCTGTCGCCTATGGACATTGACATGATGGCAGCCACGTCTCTTTGCAAAGGGTACGAGGCGATTCATTTTCTTTCATGGCCGAGGGTGCTGCCTGGCATTCCTTTCAGAAGTATGCCCCTGAAAATGTAGGTGACAGTGTATGTGAAGTCGGTGAACCTCGTGAAGAGACAAGTTGCGTGCGAGCCTCACACGCGGGGTTGGCGTTCCAAACACAAAGAGGATCTTTTGCTGTCCGGTGCAATTCTCCGGAGTCTGGCATTTGCGAGGTTGTCAATGCATCGGATGCGCAAGGTCAGGGTCATCAATGGTCAAGGCACAGCTTCTGCAAGGATTTTCTCTGGAATCTCTTCACCGGTGCCGAATCGCTGCCAGGTATATCCGAAGCTGCATAAGCACGAGCAGAAAGGTCTTACCAACAAAGCCAGGGGAAGACCTCCTGACACGCAGCTCTCGAGCACCGTTGGTCAAAGCTGCCTGGAATGCAGTCAGCAGGTGATGTGCAAGCGGACGCACGGATGCCCGCACAGGCAACCTTGAAACAAGGATGCTTTTGTGGGCGGGAGTGTGACGATTGATTAGCATCCACTCGTTACATCCCCATGTCTTCATGGGTCCGTGCAAGCGAGAGGAAACAATGTGTGGGTCAGAAGTTTCTATGATCCCAGTTTGCTTTGGAACTTTGGCTGGCGTCCTTTGTTTTTGATTCCGCGAACATCGATTCCTTAGTGCAGGACTACTGTTCTAAGTTTCCTCCACGTCGCGGTCATGTTGACGAAAGGAGACTCTGTGAGTCTCCAGAGGCTCTTTGGGTCTTTGAGATGCGCTGCCGCAAGTGGCCACGAAAGGCCGACCCGGACCGCAGCCGTCTTGCAGTGGAACGTCCCACATGTAGCATGACCCTTGGCATTCTCCCTGGTGATTCTACCGGCAATTTGTCTAAAGTGTCTGTTTCAGCTGTTAGGATGTGCTCATGTCCAGATGCTTTTGAATTTAGCAGATCAACACCATCGTGCAATGTATCATGATCCTGCTTGTTGTATGATCCCGTTTGAGTGCCCGCCTTGTTGCCACAGCGGATGGATTCTTCCTTCTTTTCGCAGCCTGCGATCTCGTGAGCCCGGCTAAATTTATGTAGTAGAATCCGGGCTGTTTGGCATTCCTGGCAGATCTGTCGCGAGAGCGATGATAATTCTGTTGACGGCAGCCTCAAGACTGGGTACTCATGAGTTCCTCATGAGTTCCCGATCTTGGCCTGGCTGGCTGTGGGTTGCATACTCGTGACATGCGAAGGTACTTTCAACCTTTCCAGTCTCCATGCGCCACTGCCCCAGCTGGTGCTTCCCTGTTTTGGCCTTGCGATTTCTGGGACTGCTACTGCCTGCCGCTCTCGATTCGTCATTTGCTCCACGATGAAGTGGTCAGTATCTACCACAACCCCCACCTTTCCTTCCCAAGCAGCAGACCTTAAAGTGCTACGTAGCGGCGTAGCTTCTCAACCACGAGCCATGACCTGACAGCAGCTCTGGCGACCAAAAGCTGCAGAAGCGATGGGCTTTCGAGGCTGTGACATACTGTACGGTGTTCTTGAGACATGCTGCCGTGTTCTTTGCAAAGACCGGCAGGCTGGGTGGTGTATGGGTCCTCTGTCCCCAGGCTTGCAAGCTTGCACTTTCTACATGCTCTCAAGATCTGTCGGTGTCGATCAGTGTTATTTGGATGCACGTGGTCATGCAGGTTCTTCTCCTGCTTCTATCCAGTGCGTGGATTCACGATGTGGCCGTGCGTCTGCATTCGCGAGTCGAAGGAGGAACTTGAAGGCGAATACATCGAAGAGCATCCTGGTGCAAATAGGGCTGCGTACGTGGAGCTTGGTGGACCTTGCTGACCAACAGAGAGTGTTATAGTGAGATCCGGAAGTAAGGTTCATCAACCACGAGCAGATTCACATTGCCCAGGCAAACACTGGGCAACTGAACGTGCTTGTGTTGCATGAATGACCATGCGGGTGGGTTGTAATTCTAACCACTTTTCTGACAGGCCTCGGAGATGTGCTGCATCTTCATGTACTTGCTCTGGGTCTTCGATTTCTTGAAAGGTCTTATGTGCATTGGGTCACGTGGCTACCAAAGCTGTGCCTGTGAATGCGATGCTCGACTTTCTTATGTATGGAATCGTCTCGAGCAAGAGGCGTTTGATCACCAGCATGATCTCGAGTATCTGGACGAGCGGCCTTGTTGTGCATGGTGGCGCTATCCATCTCGTGAGGTGGCAGAAAGATGGCTGTATTGTCAAGGCCAACACGCCTGAGCTCAACCATGCTCAACAGGACGGAAAGACCTGCTACCTGCATCTCCATACTCCACATGTCCGAGGACGATCTGCTAAACGCATGCTCAAGCATGTGGCACGCTTTGGATTTGCAAACCCGATGCCACGCGAAGAAGACTGGCATTGGACAAGGAGGCTTAGCATCAGGAAATACAAGGGTGCGACCGACAAGGTCAGTTCAGTGAACAGTCTGGCATGGTGTACAGACATCCGTAGCGGAGGTGAAAAAGCAAGGATGCTATCGCAAGCATTGGTAGATGCGGTGATCGCTGCCGTCACCCATGCTGGTTGGATCTGCCATCGAGGGGCCATCGCTCATTTCCTGTGAGCCCGTGGCCTGCGAGGCGTTTCTGTCATGTTGCTTTCAGTAGAAGTGAAGCGTTTCTTCGACATCTTCAGCCACGCTCGCAGCGTGGAGGACTTTGGTGCCAAGTATGAGAGCATCTCGTCCAAGGCCTTCGCAGCATGTACGTGTGTTTGGTTTGATATTTCCCAGGAATCGCGTTGCGCTGAGGGTACCACAGCACTCTACGCTTGACCCTTCCCCAACACTAGGCAGCTTTTTCTAGGGTGACTTTCTCCTCTTCTTCGTAGTTGCGGTTGTAGCGTGGTCGTAGTCATAGTCGCAGTCGCAGTTGCAGATCGTAGCAGTGCTGGTTGTACTAGCCACAGACACAGCGAGCTATGAGAGCATATGCACTTCTTGTGTAGGAATCGCAAAAACACAAACGGTATCAGAAGCAGGAAGGCGTTTGCAGCTGCTCTAGTATGTCCGTAACTGCGGACACTCTTCCCGAACTGCATGATTCCCATGTAACGAGTTCGGAAAATTGAACTTTACTAACCTATGTGTGAGAAACGAAGGGCAAAGATGCCGATGATGGGTCGTCCTGGGCGGAAGGCATGCAAGTACCCAGTTCTTTCGCACCAATCTCCTTCCAGGTAAGTCAATTGACACTGCTGACTTTCCGTCGTCTGCAAAGCGTGAAATCCGCATCGTACTGAACAGTCTGGAGTTTTATTCTGCAAGGCTAAAGGCCTGCACCAGGGCTTTATCGCCCTGCCCTTGTCGCACCGATTGCACTCGCCGGTTGCACCCAGATTGCTCGTTGATCATGCCGTCCGTAGTGGTCGGGCAGGGGTCGTGGGGCAATCTGGAAGCGTAGTCTGCAGCCGCTAATGTCACATGTGGTAGGTGTGCGGCTGGGCTGGCGAGCTTGGGAAGGCTGTGCGGTTACAGTCTGATGGTCTGGTATTTGACCTTGTCCGAGCGCAACAGGACCATGACCTAAGACAAGGAGCTGACTGTGCGCGGCTTTTCTCACAGCCGGCACCTTTCGAGGTGGCAGTTTTGGATTGTTTGCAAAGCCGTGTGCGGACGTGGGTAGCAGGTTAGTGCAGAGTTTCCCAGCAGCGAGCTGATTCCGACTGCACAACGGCAACCTCGTCACTCTCCAAGCTTTTCTTTTCTGGCCAGACCGCTAGTAACGACCTCCAACGCTTGTGGATCAATGAGGTGTGGACTTCCTCAGCAGTGCCACAGCCATGAAGAGCATTTTTCGGGCATCCTTTGACACGGACCCGCCGCAGCATTGCTCTGAGTCTTTCTTTTGATGGGGAGTCTGCTTGAGGAGTCCGATGTGGGTGTTACGGTGCATCGTTTGGGCGATTGGTCCCCCGCTTAGCTTTTCCTGGACTTGCCACGCCACTCCCTTGAGTCTCCTTCGACGTGGACCGTAAGGTTGGTCATCGATGATGGCAGCGAGCTTTCATGGTCGCCATCTCCCGGCAGCCCAGACAACACTGCATGGGTCGAGCTCTTGGGCTTCTGGCAAGTTACTGAACCACAAGTTCAAGTTGTTGCTGTGATTCTGGAATCATAGCACGGAGCCAAGACGGAACGCGTTCGCAGCGCCGAGCAGCAGCACGACGAATGCTTGGCCAAAGTAGAGGCCGAGGGACTTGTCTTCTCAAAGGTTGGCAGACCGCAGTTTTCTGCAGGCAGCCAGGCTAAAGCTGATCGACTCGCAACAGTATGTTGAGAAGGACCACAGATGAAGTTGTAGTCCCGTTGCACGAGCGACATCCACCTCCGTGGCCCAGTTGAAGGTCCGATCCATGTTGTGGAACGCAGAAGTGGCCACCGACCCAGAGCAACTTCGTAGAGTCGATATGACGGGTAGCCAAGTCGAGCACAGCTATCATTTGTAGCCTGGCTAGGCTGCAAAGCAAGCCGATGACGAACTCCGCGAGGCCAAGGGTCCCTAAGTTTGAGGCAGAATTCTCATGCGGACGTCTGTTACGCCTGTTACGCATCGAAGTAGTCCAACGGTGTGTCACGACCAGCGTTCGTGAGAAGCGTGGCAATCTGTGCGAGCTTTGGCCCTCAGCCCTTACGATACAAAGGAGTTTAAACAAGTGAAGCAGAAGCAGCAAGATTCTGAGCAAGAGAAGATGCCCTACATTGCGATTGGAAGCACGGCGATTCAAGCACGCGAGATTTAATCATCCGCGATTCGAGCACCCGAGATTCACACAGCCGCCGTTCAGGAGCTGCGATTCAATTTCCCATGTCGAGTCACCCAGCATTCAAGCAAGAACCGCTTCGGTACCGAGGGTTTCAAGGTTTAGGACCGTTTAGGGTTTAGAGTTTCAGAGTTTCGGCATTTGCGGTTTTGCGTTTTAGGGTTTGGGGCCATAGATTTGGGATTTAGGACTTAGGGTCTCACAAGACAGTCGTTGGTGTTCTATACTTTGGGCTTTAGGGTTTTTTTTTGGATTTGTTACGATAGGGGTGAGGGGCTCAAGGTTGGTTTTCGGGGCACCAGCATTAGGGTTTTCGGGTTTGGAGTTTGCTGTGTGGGATTTTTAGGGTTTAGGAAATTTAGGATGCTAGGGTTTAGGGTTTCGTGTTTAGGTTTCGTGATTAGGCTTCATCTGCAAACGTGTTTTCGGGCGTTCTTCGGCACGACGTTGTGCGCATGTGTGCGGTCGTTGCGTACATGTGTGCGGCTGGTGTGCGAATCTCTGCGTTTGAATCCGGTGATTTCAGTGTGCGAATGTGGTGCACGTGCACGAAAAATAGGCTGTGCGCGAATCAGCGGTCTGCGAATCAGTCGGCCAGTGTGTGAACCGGATGTTTCTCGAACGAATCGGCCGCCCAGACCGTCACAGCGAAGTTGCCAACAGCCTCGTCAAACCCCCTGTCCAAAAACCTCAGTCCTATCGACAAGTGTTTCTCGCTCGAGTTGCAGCCTGAAGGGGATGCAAGTTGAAGCTGGTTGAAGCTGCAGTTCATGCAGCAGATGACGCTTCATCTAACAGCGTATCGAACTCGCGAAGCATGTTGCAGGCTCTTGCAGAGGCCGATCAGGCGGCTGCAGCTTGCGCCTCCCTCAGACACGACCGGGTGTTTGGCAGACTCAGGGTCCCTACCTTCCATAAGGTGAACGCTTAAAAGCTCAAGACGCCGCACCTTTCTTTGAGTCGGCGGAACCTGACGGACGAGGCATCCGCAAAAAAAGGTAAGCTGCATGCTTGCATAGCAATGCTCCTTGAGAGGCGATACTTTCATGGAAGAGGATCCCACTCAAGCAGATGCGAGCTATCAGGCTCGACTTCCTGTGCATCTTGACCGCACACATCTTGCGCATTGCAGGAAGATCCTGAGCTTTATCGCAACTTCTTGGGGCACTCCATCCGCCAGTTGCAGGATCTTGTGCTCGCCCATTAGCCAGCAAAGATCGGTAAGCTACGAGGATGGGACTATGAGTCTGTGAGTGGTTTCGCAGGACGAGCCTGCTGAATCCGAAAGCACAAAACACAAGGAGCGCGAGGCTGTCTGGTGGCTTCTGTGCTGTTTTCCGATCTGGATTTTCAGGATGTTCCGAACCACTCGCCAATTCGCTCACGTGTTCTTTTCCTAAGTTGGAGCCCGGTGGAAGCAAGCAGTCAACCGACTCACGGATCCTGTCGCACTCATCTTGTTGTCGCGCTTGTGAGCTTCAACATCTACATTGGTGACCCTGTGAAGTTTCAGCAGGAAGCCTCTTTGTGCAGGTTCGCCGCACTTCCGCGACTTATCGTCGTCAGTTGTTATATGCAAGCACAAGGGCAAAGAGCGTCACTGATTGCCGTACCATTGCCTTGTCCTGGAAGCAGAACATGCTCTGAATCCACATGCTAAGTTATTCAGCTTAATGTTTCCGCGCGTGAAAGTTTCATAGCCACCTCTGGCGAGCAGGTCCACACTTCACCGGCTTGTCGCAGCCACAGTGCAAACATTGCTCAGTTCAGCGTTGGATTGCCGATAGTTTCTCATGTTGTCGAAAAGAGGTCAAAATGGTGAGCTGGTGCTTCTGGACAGCCCGCCCGCATCTTTTCATCAGGCGGTGTTCGGCAACTACTCGTCAAAGACGTGACACAGCTTGCATGCTGGAAGATCGACAGGTTGGCATCTGGAAGATAGCCGACGATGCTTCAGTGGTCGTTGGCAGTCGTCTGCTTTGCCTGGGGAATTCGGAGCATCCGAAGTTGACGCTGCACCTCTGAATGCAGAGTGGAGAATTACGCTATGCTGAAGACGCCGGTCGTAGCGCCCAAGGTATCTGCACGACGACAGAGTGATCTCAGACACGATGTTGTTGGAACACTGGGTTGAGTGTCTTATGGCCCGAGCCTCCGAGCATTCCCCCAATATTTGTGTGACGCGTGAGCGAGTGTGGGCCTCTCCAGGCTGGGGTTCCGGAGTTCGCCATCTGCTTTCACCGGGACGGCGCTGTTCAGCGCGGGCCCCGGGATGTGACGCTGGCTCGCCTTTTTTGTGATCGACATCAATGCAGAGGGCGAGATCTGCTGTTCTGCTGCCTCCGCACTCAGGTCATACTCACTGTACAAGGTGTCGGAGTTACAGAGCTTCCTTGAAGAAAGAACCTTGCAAGCGTTTACTTCTGGCACTGTGTGCAAGAAAGAGAGCGCAGTTTTGACTTTCCGGCATTGGATTTCTGCTTTGCCTGAGGAATGGAGCTCGGCAGGCGTGTGCAGATGACGTGCGCATCCACAGCTTGTTGTTGGCAGCTTGCTGCATGGGCCTTCTTGCGTCAAGCCTAACCAGGTTGGAAGTGCTGCGCTGGATCAAACGACAGCCGGGATCTCAAGTGCCTCAGTTTCATCCGCACGGCCAGCAGTGCCGCATTCGCTTCAGGTGTCGACTTGAGGGCTGCAGCTATTGGCTGTCAAAGGACGCAAGGGAAGCAACCGAAGAATTGCATTACAGACTGCTGTCAGGACAAGAAAGACTCAGCTCTAAAGCTCATGAAGCACCTCAGCCGCACTCACGCGAGTCACGCACGACCACCAAGCATGCCGCCAGTCGAGCACAGCTTGTGCCTTCTGCGCTTTCTGAGGTTGCCCAGGGCCGATGCTACTACGCCCAGCAGCCAGCGGCCTGAGAGTCTCAACGTAGCACCAGAGTAGTTTTACAGTGTCACAAGCGATTTGCAATCGGTTTCATTCAGATGAAGGTGCTCTGCCCCGTGAGGTGATGCACGCCCCCTTCCGCTTTGCAGTTGTAGCCTTGGACTTCCTGCCCTTCCTGGCGACGAGTCGTTTGAGACCATTCGGGTCATGGCTGCAAGGTTCCGCTGCAGCACCACAAGGGTTGGTCCTGAAAAACACTTTCCTGGACATCCCGGATGAGGTGTGGCCTCCGGTCCTGATAGCTCGGGGCCCTTTGATTCCTCGCTGAGGACTCGGAGTGTGGGGACTTCCGTCGAGCCGAGCACTTTGGAAGACTTGAGGCCTTCTTGTTGACGTCCTCTGGGATGCTTTGACCCAGGCCTTGAGCTGCCCAGCTCGTTTTCTCTGCGAGACCATGGACGACCTGCTCCTCGGCAGACGTCCGTGGTGAGAGCTTCCGTGGTTTTATGTGAAAAGAGTGTGTTGAAAGCAAGGTCGCACGTGTCCCCTCTCTGCGGCAGAGTTTCTGCGCTCTTCTTCAGACGTGCCGTGTCCTCCCCGTCCTGCCCTCAGACTCAGGGAGAAAACGCGAAAAGAGGCGCTCTTTCTTGTTGTTTGCTCTTGTTGGCTTTTCCGCCGTTGTTTCTTTTTTCGCTTTAGACCACTTTGAACGCCCACTTCTGGCTTCTCTTTCTCTTCGCTGGCACCGGGAGGCCGAGCCTCGCTGCCGCGGCCGCCCACTTCTTTCGCCAGGTCTTGGACCTGGAGGTGCCGGCCAGCCGCCGATTTCAGAGAGCACCGGGCAGAGAGAGAGAGAGAGAGAGTGTAGGGGAGCTTCTCCCCTCTCCCTCAACCCTTGGGAAAGAAAGAGTGTAGGGCGAAAGAAAGAGACAACTCCCCACCACAACCCTGGAGAAAGAAAAAGAGACAGATGCTGCTTGAACTGTAGCCGGCACCGCACCCGCAAAGGCGGGGGAGACAGGAACCGTAAAGCTTGTAAACACCAGCTACTTAGCAGCCGAGGCCCCTAATTGCTAAGGAGCACTAAGGAAGATGCCGGAGAGGAGGCTTCGAAAGGGTTTGGGTTTGCATTAAGTCTCACACCGACTCAACCGGACTTGGACACCGGCGTAGCGCTCCAGCGCAGGGGTTTGGGGCAGCGTACCCCAGTCCTCCACACGCCCCGCCAGCAAGCAAACAGATAGAGAGAGATTGGGAGGTCGCGAAGGGGCTGAGAGGCGTGGGCACCCCTGCAGGCCTTTAGCACGAACTCGGGCATCGTCTGGTCCGGAGCCGTGGACGAGACGGGAGGGTCTTTGGCTCAGGAATGCCTCGTGGCGTTTCAGCCTGGGAGAGTCTTGGAAGCTTGCAGGCCAGCACCAGATGGCACCGGCGGACGAGCGGCCCTGCAGGCCTGGGGACCTTCGGATGTGCTTCGGATAAATCGCATCGGATGCCTTCGCAACTTCTGTGATGTTGAGCTCAGGCGTACAGCCACTTGGGCCTGGCACTCTGTGAGCTGCCAAGTTTCGGCCGTGAGGAGAATGTCTCAGATTTCTCGGAGAACTCGGCATCCTCGGCATCAGCCCAAGCAGCTTCCCTGCTGGCCGGCTTGCGCAGGGACATTCCCATGGCGCCCCGTGGACGGGGTCGGTGTCCACACCGGATGCTACCCCTCTGGACTGGTGCTGCCGAACTGGAAGCTGGATGTTCTCCGCTTCTCTTTGTGGCGGTGCCTCCATGTCCTGCGCTGCCAAGCTCGCAAGGGAGCTCTCCTACACTCCCGCAAGCTTCCTGCACGTTGGCCTTGAGCAGAACAGCGGATGCCTTGAGCCTGCAACTTGCTGGAGAAGATGAGAAGCGCTTCAACATATTGGCGCTGCCCACAGCAGCTCTTGTTCTGCTACAGCTGGCATCAGCCGTGATTGAGTGGAGCGATTCCTGCCAGATCCTCAGATGTTGCCTTGTCATTTTGCACGGGCTGTTTGAGTGCTGTTTTGTAACCAAGGTGACCATGGCTCAGATAGGACGAGGACGCTGCTTTGGCGAGCCCTCATCGCAGGGCAGAAGTTTGCGGCCCTGGATGCAGCCGATCCGACCCTGCCTAAGCTCCACGTCAGCGAGGGTACAAAGCAGCAGAGCAGTCGCTTTCCGAGGCCGAGGCCACAACTACAACCCTTCTTCACATCCTTGCCGTCTAAGGAGGAGCCATCTCCAGAAAGTGCACCTGACTCGATCTTATTTTTGCGTCTAGGACTTCTAGGAAAGCCCGATCTCTCGCAGGAGCTTCTGGTTCGCTTCGAGTGAGGGCCCGAGGAAGGAATCGGCTGGGGGCAAGTCCGGAGAGCTCTGCCGAGCTCCTCTGAGGCATCTCTGTGGGCGTGCATTGCTGCTGTTTGCAAGCTCGCATGACAAGGCTGTGCAGGGCTTCGCATACTTCTCAGAAAACATGCTTAGTAAACTAATCTCCGTCTTCATCATCTTCGTACTGCACATGCTTCTTTCTCATCTATGCATGGGAAAGGGTGCTTGAAGCTTTGCCGTGCGGTTCACGACATGTTCATCCATTGTGACTTTCGTTTGCTCTTCAGGCCAGGAGAGCTTCGCCATCGCATGATCCGCCTGAGGCATGAACCTGAAGACTTTCTTGCAGCAGCCGGACGGTGAGCGAGAAAGTCTTGCATTGCGGGCTGAGCTTTGAGCTTTGTCACAGGTGGTCGGCTGTGATCACTTCTCTTCTTTGCAGCTGTTTTGCATGTCGGTCCATGTAGGTGAGGACGAAGCACCGGATCATCTGTTTCGACCGGTATCCAGATTTCGTTGTTTGTGTCGGGCAAGACGCTGTCGAACCTGTCCGTCAGTGCTGTTTTAGACCGAAAGTATCCCCGGGAGATGCCAAGCTTTCGGTGCTCTTCGGCAGGCAGCCGCTTGGGATGAGTTGGACAGCCAGCTGCGCAGGTATTCCGCAGAATTCTGGTGTTACACTTTAGCAGCTTTGGGCTTTTTTGTGGTTCACGGACGTGAGATGCCTCGCTTTTCACAGGTTAGAAACCTGGCTGGACGTGCAGAACTCCGAGGGCAAGGCCGTGAGTTTTGGCGCACAAGACAGCGGAAGCTCAGCAGTCTAAGCAGGTTGAGGCGGCTCTGGCTCGTCTCTTTCCAGATCAAGTCGCTTCCTGAGCATTCACATGTGGACGCGGTCGGAGCACGTTTCGCGCGACTGCAGCGTGGGCTTCCGAAAAGTGGCTGCCAGAGGTGGACGAAGAGTCAAGGCACTTGTTTTGCAAAGTCGCGATAGCACGCAGGATCATGCATGCTCGATGTACACGCAGTCTGCACGACTTGTCAGAGATTCTTCCCGAAGGTGGAGCCTGTTCGATGGCAACAAGGTGAGTCGCACATGCAGGACGTAAGATGCTCTTGCTCTCGGGGTCATGCTCATCACCCAACATCAATGTTTGGTCCGTGTGGTCATCCCAATGCCAAGACCAGAAGTCCAGATTTGTGGGGAGCCGAAGCCGCCAGGCCTGTGAAGTGCACCGTTGGCGCATTCGCGCTTCGTGGCATTTGCAGCGGAGCCTGCGCCTGCTTCCGCCCAGCATCTTGGAGGCTCAAAAGACGTCCTGTCGGTCCCTCCTCCGGAGTCGACCTTCCGGGTAGGGGGGTTTACATGAAATTACGGGGTCATTCTGTTCTTTTCTTGCCACGACTGAAAAGGCTGTCTTTGCAGACGGGATCGCAACGTAGCGGCTAGTTCGTTTTCCGTGAATTTTCTCCTGCCGAGTCCTGGACGAACGAATGCGAAGGTTGCTGTTTTCATGCTTGGCATGAGCTTTTTCATACACAGGATGAAGTGGATGCCTTCGATGTATGTTGACATGGAAACAAAGAATGATTCCGTGAGAGACCTGCAGGCCTCTGGTGCAACCCGCCCTCTTGCGTATTCCCGGCCCCTTGTGCGAACAAAACAGCGAACAAAGGCGAACAAAGCGGCATTGCGAGTCACTAGTAAGCCCACATACTACGGTCCACCCGGGTCCATGGACGGTAGAAGCTTGCAAGCCATGTAGGCGAGATCCCAGCGTTGCTGCAGCTCATTGTTGAACGTGCCGGGTCCACAGAGAAAGAGGTCGGTAAACTGACACCAGGACGTGTAGCCGTGGGTCACCAGTCTTGCACCTCAGGATGATGATGACGTTGGCCACCTCGCTTTCAGAATCTGCTGCCGGAGACCAAACTGAAAGAACAAACCCCGTCAAATCCTTTCAGTCCTCCCAGCTGATTTTTGTTTTTTGAGGCAGGGCTTGTGGGGCAAGCGGCAGAACTGGGAGAAGGTCAGTGCAAGGAAAGCGCGCGCTGAGTTCAGTCAAGTCCTTTCCTGGCAAGATGCGACCAATTCATCTTCTACCTCACTGCTGCAGGCGTGGACAGTGTCTGTTTGCGTAAGACAGCACGGCTGATGTCCGTCCGAACTTTTGCAGCAGCTGCGCAAACACCTTGCGGCTCTGCTAGGATTCATCAAGTCGCAGAGTGTCAGCTTGTGGTACATGTGGTACTGTGCCATGCGGCCCTTTTGTTCGAGATGTTGCTGCTGAAATCATTGGACACGTGGTGACACCCTTTCGCCATGGCAACTTCCCAATCCAAGCGAAAGCGCGATCATCGGCCAAAGAGGCTGTGCTTCTTGTTTCGTGAATCTTCATGTGGTAAGGAGGGCAACGCACGGCTTTGCTGCAAGCAGCTTGTGAAGCAGTTGTGAGCATGCTCCGCAGGCCAACAGCCACGTGTGAGACATCAGACTGTCCGATCTGTCATGGGAGATTGAGAAGCTGTGTGGCCCTTGTTCCTTGTGGCCATGCGTTCTGCAAACGCTGTGTGCACTTCGGATCGAACTGGGTTTGCCAAGCTGTATGATTCGAATTCATGACGACTGCGTTTCGCATGCTTCCGAGGCAAGAGTGGCTAAAGCGATCCTCGTCTTGCCCCTCCTGCCGCGCCGATGTGCTCAATCCGCGCTGGGTCCGTGTGCGGATCGTGGATGAACTGCTTGAGCTGTTTCCACTCGCGGAAGGCGTGAACATGCTCTGCCGTTGCTTGCGTGTTAGCTGCGTGCACCGAACCTATGTTCGGCTGCAACTTTCTTTCAGGGCTCATGTGCGTAGATCTGTCCGGGTTTGGCTTGGGCAGTCGGATGCCTAAGCATCGAAAACAACTTCGGCGATACTTGCCTTGCTGGTTGAGGAGCAGACTTGCCATCTGCCGTCTCTGAAGCAACTGAAGATGTCGTTCAGCCAGGATCCTGTGGGTGCCCATTCTGCACTGGAGCCGGTGCAATGCTACGCATACATCACTGAACTGATTGCAGCAAGAGAGCCTGCGACACGTTCTCAGGAACTGCCATGCAGTCCTCCGCGCCTCTGGTGGTGAAGCTTGTGGTGCCGTTCTCATACGGATCTGAAACAGGTTGTCCGTGATTGCTATCACACAGGTCTCTAGGTAGATCATGCGCTAATGCCGGTTTCCGGCTGATCCCACGATATCAGAAATTTCGAAATTTGAGACATTTGGGGGTCAGCAAGTAGGGGTGGCGAGAAACTGTTACCACCCGGATGACACTAGGGTCGTCAATTCTGTGGTTAGCTTGGCTTCGTGGTAACGGAAAGCTGCTGAGCAGCGTTGAGGTGGGTAGCAAGGCTTTCGTGATCGGTGCGTGGCTGAGGTGTGTGTGGGATGGATCTTGGTCTATGCCGACGGTGTGCAGCAGCCACGTTAATGCAGTGCGAAGAGTGTGAATCTTGGATCTGTTCTTCTTCCTGTACCTCGCGGCCATGTGTCTACTGCCGCATTTCTCACGTCTGTGCCAACTGTTACAACTCCCCGCTGAGACGCTGCCCGCGACCAGAGTGCTAGAGTCGAGCTCCAAACGGAATTCGAGCCAGCCTTACAGCATCGGGGTGCTGTTCGTCTTGGAGGTCAGTTTGCTTTGCGGGACTTCTGTGCCGCCAGGAGTGTTGGGAGGCGAAGGGACTGCTGGTTGCGAAAGACCCACATCGCCTGAGTCCTGACAGCAGGGCGAGCGAATTCCTGGAACGGACCTGACTTGCGATGTGAAGGGCATTGTACCTTTTCAAAGAGGGGGGCATGAGATGCGCGGGTGGAACCCCTGTACGTCCTGAAGCTTTGAAAATTCACCTTGCCGGATTGCATTGCGGACCTGAGATGCTACTCCCCCACGCTCAAAATGGTGGACCATGGTGGACCTGAAACTCCGGTCGATGGTGGCGACGGGCAAACATCGCCCAGACAGCGTCCGAAGCTCAAGCAGTCGCAGGCATGTTTTGCTGTAGATCGGTCCGCTCATAGGGCACTCAGATGGTTTTGCGCATGCGCCTCGCTGTTCCAAGAAAAGTTTTGAGACAAAAAGCCATGCCTCGACTGCATCTCTACGTGGTTTCTGTACCTGTCTTGCCTCTTGAAGAACGGCAGGCCTTGAGGGCGGCAAACGAGCAGCTTAGCCGCGCAGAGGATCTAGCCGATGCTGCAGGTTACAAGGCCTCGGTGCAGTTTGCTCGTTGCGATGTTTCCCGGCCAGCACACCATGGAGGCAGCGGCAGCGCTGGCCCAGGCAAGCAGAGGTCATCTCTGTGCCCTGGCTGCTGCCCAGCTCCCAGCTTCTCTGAGGACTAGGAGCATTGGGATCGTGCTTCGGATGACGTGAGATGACCATGGTAACAATGATGAGATCGGCCTCTGCGATATTGTTTTTTCTTAGCGTCTGCGGCGACGCACCAGATCCTGACTCTCCGTGGCTTGTAGCATCCAGGTTGCCCCTCCATGTCGGAAGGAAGATAGGCCAAAGTGAGCGCAATTTTCCCGAGGAAAAGGGCTTCGATGTTGCTTGTCGACACGGCCTCCCTTTATTCTGAGAGTTGCTATACTCTATTGCAAACTTGAGTTTCGCCTTGGCAATGCATGGATATGCTATTCGCGCGTGTGGCCTGAACAATCTGTCGTAGTATCACGCCTTGCGTTCACTCAAACAAGCTTTTCTGGCTTGTTTGGGCCTGATAATCTTCCTACACATCTGTGTGGCTTCGAGTGTCGGCGAGTGGACGCCAAGGATTGGATTGTGGATGCAGTTCGTCGAGGACTGCTGTGCTGCCGGGCCTCAAAGCCAAGACTCTCGCTCAACGCCTTGCGTTGAGGAGCGCATGATCCATCCGAGCAGGCTGTGTCGGACCTATTAGCCTTGGAGCTTCGATCACGGTCATCTTTTGTGAGGCTGCCGTGCTCCAGAGCTGCGGCCTCGGCACAAGCACGGACCGAAGTGTTGTGCATTACATGATTCAAGAGGCCATAAGATTCCGATTGAGCTTTCGCGAAGGCAGATCAGAAGCTGAGGCAGAACACACAAATCTATCTTCCAAGGTTTGCTGGAGGAGGAAGAAGAGGAGGAGGAGGAGGAGTTGTCACTGAGCGACGGTCAGGTGCTGCCCAGCATGTTCGAGACACGGTGCAGCGATGATGCTTGGTCCTTCGTGTCTAAATTTCCCGGCCAGGGTGTGATGCTTCTGGTGGGTCGACTTGGTGACCAAGCTGTGGCAGAGACGTATGCCAATGGCTGACTGCAAGCTTGTCGGTTGTCTTTCCACTGTGTGAAAGCTGGTCAGCAGAACCATCTGCGTTGAGGCTGCCATGCGCAGCTCGATGCTCAGCCTGGGAGTGTTGTTCTGAAAGTAAACATGCTAGTTGCTGCTAGTCAGTATGCTTAGCTCTGAGCCATTCACCGGTGCGTACTGCGTTGCAGCTAGTGTCCAAGGCATCGATTCCGTGGTCGAGCCTGACGCGGCGACAGTGCTTGCACTAATGACAAGTGGAGCTCTCCAGGTTCCGTGGGCTTGTGCTGTGCTATATCAAGATGGACGGCAGTTTCAAGGACCATGTTTTATACCACATCTGACATGCCTCGGAGCAGAACAAGTCTACTGTAGGGTTAACTTCTGTCCTAAGTGTGATGAACACTTCTGAAGGCAGCCGTCGATCGCCTTCGACTGCTACCTCCTCCGGAAGTCTCGGAGGAGCAACGTCGTCAAGTTGTCCTCGACATGCCTGCATCTCAACAGGTGCAGCCAGGCCGCAGGCCGTCCCCGCGTGCGAAGATGCGATAAGATGCGCCAAGGCTTGGGCAAGCCGTCCAATTGCTTCCCGGAGAAGGACAGTTTCCATCTCGTTCAATCCGTGCTTGAAGTGCAGCTTGACACACGTCAGGAGCCACAGCTGCCAGCACGGTTGGCGCTTGTGTGGACCGGTGGCTGTCTTAAGAAAGCCCAAAGTAACCGGGTTCGGGGGCGAAGCAAAGTGAAGTACGCAGTGCAGAAGGCAATGCGCCATGCTGTCCGCCCAAGCGCACCTGGCTCTAAGCAAGGTGCAGAAAACCATTTGGAGGGCGGGCAGAGAGAGCTTGTGGAGAACCTGCCAGGTCCATGCTGGCCTGGAAACGAGCAGCTTGGCTTGTCACGACAGGTGCCACGCTCAAGCCTCAGGCCCTGAGGGATCTTCCCTGGTTTCGCCATGTCAGGCCGAGCCGACAGCCTCACAAGACGGCACCCTGGCATCTGGACAGAGTGCGGTCTGCTTTGCACAGAGCCTCGGAGCCTGCCACGTGCCCAGAACTCACAGTGGCTCGATTCACAGTGGATCGAATGCTCGGGGCCTTTTCCAGCCATGCTAGGTCCGGCCGGAAGACCGAACTGTGGTGACTGCAATGTGCGGCTGGCCGCGTGTGTTGCTGTTTATCAGACTCCCACATGTTCGCACATGGCAGGCTGATTCAGGTCCATCTGCTTCATGCTAGCTTCATCAGTCGCAGACTCGGGAGAAGGTTCGGAGCAGCCAGCATTTAAGGATTGTTGGCTCACAAAGGCGTCGGGCTCGTGCCGACCAAAAAGAGGCAACACGAGCGCAGCTTGGGTCCTGGCCGGGCATTGCCTTCTTGCCAAATTATCGTTTTTGTTTGTAGTATTATCGTGAGTCAGTATATTATTAGTATTGCTACTCTTATATGAAACATCTGTGGTATGTGGCGTCTTCTCCTTTCAAGGTCTCGAAGAACTGCTAGCCGCAAGCCGCCTCGCTGCCAGTGTTGCCACCTCGGCTTGTCGAGGGATCCACTTCTAGAGTACTGCCAAGCAGTTCCGTTGCACGGAAGCACTCTAAGGAAGACGGTGCAAGTGGAGTAGCAGGCACGGTCTCAATGCTGCTTGGTGGATGCTCGTGGTGGTATTGCCACCAGCTCACAGGTGATCGCATGCTGCCTTTGCCGCTGAAGGCTCTTGCAACGGTGGTGTTGTGAGATATCTGGCTTGCCTGCACTCCTGCCTGCGTTAATTCCATAATTTGACAACATTCTGGCGCTGTTGTTCAACTCTTGGCAGGGTGGCTACTTGTAAGTTGACCTTCCTTCTCAGCACATGCCTCCGGAAGACTAAATTGTTTCTGCTTCGGTATGCAGTCTTCTTTGCCACCCGAGTTGCCTTTGAAGCTCTTAACCCTGGGCCACGGGCTCCTCCGAACACAACACTTGCAGAGCCACTGAGAGCAGAGGGCTAAATAACAGGCGGAAGTGTCAGCTTCGTTGCCTTGTCATTTCTGAAGAAGTCTGCTGCCAGACTGTGTGGGAGAAGATCAAGACCTTGGTGCTTGACCAGGTGCGTATGAAGCTCAGGACACACAACTGGAAGAGCGCGGGAGTCCTTGCACGTCCTTGCTATTGTCTGGTCCTTGCCACATGCAGATTCCAAGGCCACGTGCTGCGGTTGCTGTGTACAGGAAAGCCTTCAAGCTCCAACGAAGGACCGGCGAAGAGTGCTTTGCAGAACAACGTGGAGCCTTTTGTGATACCGAGGATGGAAAAGCCTTTATCGATTTGCGCTCAAGCTCGAGCCGTCCGAACTTGAGTCGATTGTAGCGCCGGTTGATGTGCCATCCTCGGATTCCGCACCCAAGGCATCAACTTTCCGAGTTGGTCAGTGCCTACGACAAGACCGCAATCTGACACCTTTGGCCAGTTAATGCCCAGGTGCACTGAATGTGCCCGCGCACCGCTAGTTTTAGAGCACTTAGTCTTCAGTGGCGCTATTTCTGCAGAGCCTGTTGCAGCTGTCCCGTCATGTACAGGAGGCGATTGCACCGGCAAAAGAGGTTTTCACAGCGTGTGCCAGTCCTGAGAAGTGTCTGTGCAGGCAGTCGCTTGATGTTGAGCACCATAGCTGTGCATGTCAGCTTTTGCAAGCAGAAATGCCACATGGGCAGCGTTGAAGAAGGCATGGAGGCAGTCAGGTTATTTGCGGCGAGCCGCCAGCACGCGTCGAGTGACATTCCTCGTAGTCTCATAGTCTGATAGTGGTACGAACCTTCGCCACAGAACGAATAGGGTGAGCAGTTGATGGACCTTGCACCCATGGGTGATATCAGGCTCGCAGTCCGATTTTGACTGTCTCTGACTCTGGACCGTGTGCACGACTTGTCACGACTTTGCGAATTTTCCGATGGACTTTAGTATGTAGGCTAGCAAAGAAGAGGCCATGCGCTGTCGAGCTTGGCTGCAGTCCTTGGGCTTGCTGTTTCGACCTCAGAGCCAGGCATCTTGGATGTGTTATAGCTGTCTGCAAGCAGAGGACGCTTGCCAGTGCTGCCCCAACCGTCCACAGCTCAAGCAGCATGCCTCGTGGCCGTCTAGGCACGTCGTTTTCTCACATGCATGAGACCCTTAGCTCAGGTCGACATTAATGATCCGGTGAACCTGGGCACCTGCACGTGCGACCTGACAGAGGCCTCTGCCTTGGATTGCATGTCGCGTGTAGTTAGTTGAGACCGGAGATGCAGAACAGCGCCTTGCGTTGGGGCGATGCGCGGACAGGGTCAGTGCGATGTGAACTGCTGTTTCGGGCTCGGCACATTGCCATGGGCCTTCTCATGATAGCTTCGCAGCTTCAGAGCCTGCGTGAGGCTGTGACCCAGACTGCAGCGGTCTCTCGGGTCTGGCTGGAAGTTTCAGCTGTCTTCCTGAAGGCTTCCGTGCAATGTGCATAGCGCGCTTTTCTCTTCTCGACGTCGTCAGGACCAGTGAATGCGAATGCACAGTATTGCTACTCGAAAACCTGGTTGCACAGTGTAAACCCGTCGAAGGCTTAGCATCTTGAATTGCCTCTCTCCGCCATACTTTGGCATGTTTTGGCTTCTCTCAAGGCGCGTCGATCTGTGGGTCATTGCAGATGATCTGCGTGGCCTTCTCTGCGTCTCTGTGGACAACAGTGCCTTGCAATGCATTTTTGCAACGAAACTCCAGGCAGGTGGCTCAGGTTTTCAGATTGACTGGGTGCCTAGGTGCAGTGCGCGGCGAAGTCTTCCAGAATGAGGCAGCAAAGAAGCTCTGAATCACAGCAAGCACCCGCTGAACAAAAGCAGGCAACACTGTCATCCTCGCAGATCGACGCTGTGATACAGGACTACTGAGCCCCTAGTGTGCGTGATGGCATCTGACAGGCGTTCCTTGTTCTGCCCAGGAGAGGCAGCGAAGTACTTCGACGGCCACTGCAGTTGGAGCCCTCAGTACAGAGGATCTTCGGCGTCCATGGCATGGCCTGGTTAGATGAGGCAGATGAACAGGTTCTGCGAGGCTATCGTGCCGGTGACGTGTTGAAGGCCTGCACGGTTCCACCGTTTTAATTTTAGTAGGGAGCGGCAATCGGGTATTCGTAGATGTCGCACGCACCACTGTCAAAGCTGAACTTCTGCCTCAGATTCACTCGGCACTTTCTGCAGCCGGAGAGGCGTGGCTGGCTTGGTGGCATTTGCCCGATATAGGAGGTTCAAAGGCCAAACTGCTCTGGAGCTGGTAATCCTGCCCGATATGGTGTTACGCAAGCTGCATGCGGACGAAGGGGTGGATCTCGCGGACGTAAGCATGGGATCTCTAGAAACTCTCATGAAAGCCAGTCGACAAAAGGGTAGCGCGGTCTGAAGGGTTTCTTGACCCGCTTAGCTATAGAGGCTTCGAACACGCAGAAACAGCCGATCGCCCCATTGTAGCAGACCCACTGAGACTGGTTCCAGGTGCTGGCTGTGACAGGCCCTGGGACCCTGGAAGCTGCTGGCAACGTAGAGGCGCAGCTTCAGTGGGTGCTTGCCACAGATGGGCAAACAAGTCAGGTTGTGAGCAGCCTGCGCCTGCCGACAGCTGATCCTCTGGGCACGTGCGCAGCTCCCGGCCAAGCAGTGAGGCGCGATGGCGTAGCCTAATGTAACTGTATAAGATTTCCGGGCTGCACGACTTCCTCCGGCATTGCAGTTTCAATGCCTCGATGAGATTATTTCAAAGGTAACCAGCTCATTCACCGAGATTCGAGCGTTACGCTTAGCCGCACCAACAGTGCAAGTTTGCCATCATCGAAAGTCCAAGCGGTTGATGTGCGAAGAAGATGTACGAGGTTTAGTTTTTCTTACAGTAGCTGTTAAAGTGACCTCCCTCCATAATGCCTTCAAAGTACCCTTGCAATATAGAAGCGTTTCAAGCTCCTGGTTTTCACGGAGCGGCTCGGCGGCTGCAGACTGAAGCATGAGTTGAGCCCTGCTGGAACAAAACACAGGGGGGCGGCAAACTGAGACCCTTGTGATCGCACTTGCAGAAGCCTGGTAGGTTCCTGAATGATGTTCCTTCCGCCGGTTGTTGGCGCAATGTGGACCTGGCCACAACTTGCACACAGCTCGGAGCCAGGCCCGAGCTGCAATCGAGTCTGAAATCTTGCTGCACCAAGCTGGACAGGTCTCGCCTGGAAAGCTTTATGTCTGGGCCTCACCAGAAGCATTCGCTTGTACAGGCGGGACGATAGCAGGTCATTGTTTTGTCTTCACCACCTCTAAAACTGTTCTCCTTTCCGTTCGAATTGAGTACCAGATTTCGTTTCAGCTCCAGCTGTAATGGCGGTGAGCAACTCTTGCATCATTTGCGGCACACCATCCGCTTGTGTCACACAGTGGTCACAAGTCCGGCTATATTGACCAACGGCAAAAACTACCCATTCATGCGAGTTGCAGCAGTTGACATGTGCTAGCATCGAGGTTGCGCAGCCAGTACATGCCGGAGGCTCGAGCTGATGCTTCCGTTGGATTGCGGAGCATCGTTTTGATTTTGTGCCAGGACATGCGCTGCGGAAGTCGCTGCCTGCTGCCAGAGATTGTGGCCTCATGTCCTGCTGGATCCGCTGTGGTCCCGGTGGAGTGGACATCGTTGTCAGCACTGGTCCAGTGTTGCGGTACCAAGGGAAACGGATCGGTGCCACCCTCAGGATGTCGCAAACAATGCGACACGGGGAGGCGTTGGAGGCCCGGCCAGACCCTGACCAGGCTAGCACCCAGTGCACCGGCAACGCGCTGCCGCTTGAAGACCCGGTGTTCTCAGGAGGTGGCCGGCTGAACCCGTTCTGTCTGCTTCGCCATCCGGGTTCCCCACAACCACCTAGGTGCTGATTCCTGCAGCTGCAAGGGTGTCCTCAAGGATGCGTGCGCGACCCGGCACCGAGTTCCCCTCGGAGTGCAAGTGTCCACCTGCGATGTTGAGGCACTACAACTTCACCTTTGGGTTCGACGAGACTCAGCAGGTAATGTCCTCAGCTGTATGGGCATCTACATCCAGATTTCGATCCTCAGATCATTTCCCTCTACATCGCGGGACTGCATAGACTTTGCTGCCAGACAAGGTAGTACGCATCACCAACATGGCAGTGAGCTTTACGCTGCAAGATGTGGTCAGTCAAGGCGGACAGTACATGATCAGAAATCGTGCCATCCTTGCCTCTGTCACGGGCTGTCTGCTTGTGAGGTCTGTGAGCATGATTGCATAGCGCATGTCTTGACCTTGGCAACTGCTGCATGCTCAGGCTGCCAGGTGGTGAGCTTGCAACAAGGAGGCAGCGTTCACTTCTTCCAGGTTCCAGATGAAGCCAGTATAAGCATGGTGCAGCATGGCAGTTCCGGAGGAGCAGTCGGATGGAAGCCAGCCCGAGGTGGCTTGACAGAGAGATGCCCTGACTTTGACACCTTGGGTTTTGAGTTCTTTGGCTTACAGGCTCGATCTGGCAATCCTGGTTATCAGAACGGATTGTACCTCCCCGAGCTATGCTTTGTGGCTTTCGTCCTCGCGCAGGCGATACTGTCGTCTTGAGTACTAGCCGAGGCCGTTGCTGGTTTCTCAATGCCTTGACTTCGACGGCTCCGGCACGTGCTCCAGTTATGGAGCCCGTGTGGAGGCTACAGTGCCTGGTATCACGATGGCAGGCACGTGCAAGAGGAACTAAAGAGCTGCTTAGGTGGCTGCCTGTGCAACTTTGGCAGCGCTTTGAGGCACATGTCGACGTGTGAACAGCAGCAGCACGGCGGAGCAAGACGATGCTCGAGACGCTGCCCGAGTGTCTTTCGAAATAGGTGGCATTGTCTAAGTGTGGAGAGACTTCATTGACTGCATGTGTCTCCAAGGTGCCCATCAACTTTGGAGAAAACTCCATGTCTGGCTCCGACCTAAGTTGCGAGAACGGCCTGCAACTCCACTGTCCCGCATTTCCTGTGTGCTTGTGGAGAAGGTTGCACACTGTCTCTGACGAGAGAGGAGCTGGCAGCCTTATGTCGCACAGGCCGAGCATGGTAGCTGCACCATGAGACCATGCCGACATGGATTCGGAGGTATTTGAAGCATTAAGCTTCGGCTTCGTCCATTTCTTGGCAGGCGCTGATGCAGCGACTGGCTTCACTGGCAGGGGGCCTCAGCCCAGCAAGCAACTTTTCAACAGTCCTCTTCCGGCAGACTGGCCAGGCTTGCTTGCAATGCTTCCTTTCGGTCGCGTGGATCTCAGAAGCACTTTGTCGGGGCAAAGAGTTTATGGTTTAGGGTTTAGAGCAGCAGGATGATTGCTCTGCAGTTCTGACCCCAGCAAGTTCAGGATCTGGAAATCGATGGACCCAAATTGCTGCTTTCGGCAGTGTGCCAACTTCAGCGCAAGATCCAGCGGACTGGGTCCAGGCGTGCGATGGCTAAGAGTCTCTCCGTGTTCTGTCGGCTGCTC
Source organism: Symbiodinium sp. CCMP2456 (assembly GCA_905221635.1). Lineage (NCBI taxonomy): Eukaryota > Dinophyceae > Suessiales > Symbiodiniaceae > Symbiodinium > Symbiodinium sp. CCMP2456. Next base: position 57,828 of record CAJNDV010004481.1, on the reverse strand, counting down.
TTGCCGACGTGGAAGTCTGCCAGGTGGAGGAGCTGACCAGGACTTGCCAGCTCTAATGCCTGCGAAGCGCCCTTGCTGTAAATACAACATATTACAACGCAGACATTTCGGGTTCCAAGTGGGGCGTCGCCGCTGGCTCGGCTATGTCCGACAGTCGCCATGTGCAGCAGTGGCTGGTTGCTTACATGGAGAACTACCAGAAGCCACCCGAGCATGCCCAGCAGTTGTGTGCCTTTGCTCGACATCGAGGTGCCCACCTTATGTACAGAGTCGTGCGGGATGCAATGCTGAGTCTGACAACAGAAAGTGCTCAAAGTACGAACGCTCGGATTGCGGGCAGAGAGTTTGATGGTGATCCCGGGGGTCATGGTGATGTGGCAACGAAAGGAGGACCCTCTTCGCCGGATACCGATTGGAAGGCCTTGCTGCCAATTCCTGTGCTTCGCCGCCTCAGAAGCGAAATCAAGAGCACAAACGGTGACAGCATCAGGATGACCAGGAGGGCTGCATCTGTGCCAAGATCGTACCGAGGGGTTTCCAGCGAGGGCCGTACCGAAAGCCAGCCTCCTCTCGAGCCGCGTCTGAGCACCCGCGTCCTGACAAAGGCATATCAAGCCGCGGCGAAGCAGCTTCAAGCTCACGAAGCAGCAGTACGTGCAAGTGAGAGTATAGAGAGATTCGGCAAGAACCGGAACCACTCGTCTCCAGAACTAACAGTACATTCAACCTCCTGCATGATCTGTTTTGAGAACACGGAATGCGTTCGAAGTGCTGCCCAACTCTGTGTTGATAGAGGCTGTGAAGGATGGTTTTGCACCTGCTGCCTCGCACAATATTTTGAGAACATCATTCAGGAGACGCCCTTTGCTGTACCGACCCTGCGCTGCCCGGGCTGCAAGGGTTTCGTGCCGCCTTCCTGCTGGCAAGAACACGTCACGGCGGAGACAGTGGAGAAGTGGCAGGGGAATGCTGCAAACCTCTTGTCCTTGCGGTGCGGAGGCTGTGACGAGCCAGGATCCTTGCTGTTGCCCGGTGTCAAGGCCGGTGACTCCCGGGAAGGCGTGGCCAGGGAGGCCTTCGGCGCGCAAGACCCGACGGCAGCAGCGGAGCTGGAGCAGAGTTGGTGTCTCTATGAAAGAGGAGAGATGAGCGCGGCCAGTCTCCTTGATGTGCTGCTCAGTGCGTGGCATCCCGGGTACGAAGACGAGGCTGATCGGAATGGGTTTGCGCCCAGCAAGTTTTGGGACCGCTTCCAGGCTGCTGCTAACCTCATTGAGGATGCCGGACTCCGTGCAGTTTTGCAGCTATCCGTGCTGAAGAGATTTCCGAAGACAGCAACTCTCTGCTGCAATGAGCCGCACTGCTTCAAGTGCAAAGTAACGACCCACCACGAAGGCATGAGCTGCGAGGAGGTGCAAGAGCAGCAGTCCGACATGGAAGATGGAGTGCAGTTCTGTCCAAGCTGCGGAGTTGCGACCATGAAGAGCGAAGGCTGCAATCACATGATATGTCTTTGTGGTGAGGACTGGACCTGGGAGGGACCTGAAGATTAGGCGGTTCATCGCTCCTTCAAAGCAAAATCTTTCAGTCCACCCGTGGCGCAGCTCGAAGTCTCAGGCTTGCCGATGCAAGTTTGACCAAGGGCTAATTGTTATCCTCAGTTTGCACGAGCATTCTGAGCTTGAGAGGGCCAGGCGGACGATACCGGACGTTCTGGGCTGAGCTCCATGTACAGGTCAAATTTCAATTGCCGAAGGATGAAAAATACTGTTGTGTACTGCACCGCCTCAAGGCTGTTCCTGCAGTTCAGCATACATGACATGTCAGACATGGACTTCTTTGTGTTTCCTGCCGATGGTGGCTCAAGAGTACGAGTTGCGAGCGAGCGCGTTGGAGTTGGAGCCATACCCGTGCCGTGAACTGGTGGACATCCGCCGGATTCCTCATCCACGGCGCCTTGCCCGCGCGATCGAAGCTGGCTGGGTTTGCTGAGGGTATTCTGTAGCAGAGGGCACGGGTTTCTCTGTTACGTTTCTCCAGAGCACGACCTAGTTGCAAAAAGTCGTGCAGTCCGGAGTGCAGCCGTGGTCGCAATGCTGAAGCTGCAACTGCAAGATGCTGCCAGCACTGTCACCTGGAGCCTCTTTAGCCCACTAGAATGTGCGCCCAGCTAGCAGAATCCAGCAGCATCTACGATGGTGGCAGGACAGAGGTGCCGGAGTTCAGCGACTCGGCGGGAGCACAGAAGGCCCGGGTGTAGATGCCACACGCCAGCAGAATGTCAGGCAATTGATCAAAGACTCTCCCGGGCTTTGTGCTTCTCAGCTTGCTGCGCCTTCACGTACATTGGGCTCATCCACTCGACCGCGTCAGTAGACTTTACAAAGTACATAGCTGCTGCGGGGTGCACAGTAGATGTTGCTACCGACAGGACCAGGGAGTAGTGCCGGACGGACTATTAGACTAAGACTTCCCAAGCCTCCTGTTGTGGAAAGCATCAGAATTGAAACAAAGAACTCAGGGCAGATGCTAGTTCGGCTCGCTTCATCACCAGTGATGCCTCTGCGAGGCCTCAAACTCGACATGTACGGGGGTTGTGACGGGTGTTGACCTCGAGGCCGTCGAAACCGTGCATGTAGACAGAGAGAGAGAGAGAGAGAGAGAGTAGGGCCAATGGCCTGAGGGTCGAGTGATCGACCCCTACGCCCTGCAGAAAGAAAGAAAGTAGCCAGTTGTCTAGGGGTTTGACCCTGCTCGCCTGTAACATGCACTTGGGCCCTTTGTTTCTATGACACTCTTTGAGCGAAGGGGGGGGGGGGCGAACACCTTTTGCTTCAGAAAGCTCGGAGAGGCCATGGCTTGTCGCTTTTACGCATCTTTTTCAGGAGCTGTCCTGACCCTCCCATGATGCCATGAAGCCAAGGTCTCTGAATGCCAGTGCAGCAGTAGGGGAACAACCCCTCATTCTTCTTCAGTTCAGGTTTCTTGTCTTGAGTAGGTTCTCGGGACTTGTGGTTTGTCGTTTGTGTTGCTTCAGAGGGATGTCCCCGGTATCCACCTTGAAATGAAGGAGAGCTGCCGAGCGTCAGAGCGTTATACCACTCCCGTATTTGAACCAGGAAGTATCAGTGAGATGAGCAGGGGTGCTTGTAGCGCATCTACCATTTTGGCTTGTTTTTGCCTTTGGACTTAGTCGCTTCTCTCTGATACTGCTCACCTCTGCCTTTCTGGAGTATGCATAGTTAATACTCCGCTCCCCACATGTCGGGGGCGCTAACGCACGCGGGTGAAGGGGACTAGTTCCTCCTTACCCCTAGCCGTGGCGAAAGAAAGAGAGAGAGAGAGGGGAGCTTCTCCCCTCTCCCTCAACCCTTGAGAAAGAAAGAGCGAGAGCGAGAAAGCCGCGGCCTCAGCTCGTAGAGTCAAGAACCAGTGCCCGTGCGCGCGGGGAGGGCAGGGAACTGCCTTCCTTTGGCTGTGCAGAAGAAGAGAGAGAGGGCGCGAGAGAGAGAGACCAATGCACCAAAGTCAGAAGAGATGCAGTATTTCTGCCTTGGAGGTCATCTACTCATACTTTGGAGATGTGCAGAATCCGCAAGCCAAGATTGTCGGTGCGCGGTTCTCGCACAGGAGAGCTTTTCAGCAGCCGCACGCGAGGCTTGCAGTAGCCTTGTGCTGGCCTTGCTCCGACAGGCTCGGGGTGCTCAGCTTCACTCTCGAAGACCCTTCTGAAAGGCCCGGCTCCTGCTTGCTTTTATTTCTTCTTGAGAGGAGAGAGAGCGAAACCCGAACACGCCGGATCAGGCAAGCGTTCCCATTCGTCTACAGCGCACTTGGCTTAAACCTCTTCGCTCCTGAGATGCTGCGATCTGTGAGCACGAGTGCCAGGTTTCCTTCCTCCGTGCTGAAAGGGATGACTTCCTGCTGAAGGCAAGGCAAAGCGACACTCAGACTCAGGCGGGCTGCACCTGTCCACAAAGAACCGAGGTCCCTCCACGGCCGCAACTTCCAGTCCTTCTGCCCGACGACCTGTTCTACCCCTTCACCATAGGCACAGGGCTAAGCTTTGACAGGGCACTTGAGGTTTCTGAGATGATCCGTCTACGAAGAAGGGAAGCTTCAGCTGAGGTTCGGCATGCAGATTGGGGTGGAGTGCTGTGCTGGGGCTAGCATTGCTGGCGCTCGCAGAATTCAGAACATCGTGACGGCTCAGTCACCAAATTCGCTGCAGGAAAAGGCAAGCACCGGTTTTCGCGTCTTCACAGAAAGGCCGTAGCTGAACAGTAATGTAGTAATGTACCCTCGCAGCCCCTGCTCAATCCGAGGCTGAAGTTGCTGGGTGAGATTTTGGAGTTGGCGTTTCTGGGTTTAGGATGGAGCTCAAGCCTTACACCTACCCTCTGCAATGCATGCCGTCATCGGAATGATGTTTTCAGGCTCGTGTCGCTGCAAAAGACATCCTGCATGGCCGGCACACATTGGTGGCGCATCCTTTCTTTTTGGGTCAAGGGGTGTCTCTCCACTCGGGGGGCGCAAGCCCTGCCGCCCGGCATCCCACCTCTCGTGCCCTCCTCTGTTGTTCAGAAGCCGCCGGTTGCCCTTTCAGCCTTGGAGCTTCAGGCCCTCCTTCGACCGGAAGGGGTGCTCCCAAACCAAGGCCTGTGCTCGCTACACTCTACACGCATCAGAACAGCCCCCCTTGCAGAAGGCCCAAGCAGGCGTGCAGAACGCCATGCTGGGTCTGTGCCGTTCTGAGAAGCCTGACTCCGGCCCGCGTCTCTGCATGATTTCCCATGTGGGAGTCAGGCCGGATAATGCTGTCCACATGCGGCCCTCTCGGGGGGCCTTCCGCAGCAGCTGGCATGTTTGCTCCGCCAAGACAGATGGTTTTTGTGGTGTTTCTGGACAGCCTGCAGGCAGCCTAGCCGTTGCGGTACTCATGGCACTTGCTCCTCAAGGAAGCAATGCGACGTTGAAGGCCGCAGCGGGATCGCTTTGTGAAGCTTTAGCTATCATATCTTGATATCTTATCATTGAGACAACGTGGCAGGCCAAACTTTCCACTGATGCCCACCTCACTGCAGGTGATTGGAAGGCCTTGTTGAGCGCAGCTGTCAGTGCTTATGCAAATACCTCCACCTACTGTAGCAGGAAGCTGCGAGAGCGGGAACCCTGCAGGCCATTTAACTTGTGTCTGAGGGTGTCAGCGAGTCTCTCTTGGCGCAGGTCGGAGAAGCGACTGTCGCAGAGAATGTAGAGTTCCTCTCCAAGACACTTTCGAGGCCCCGGAAGCTTTCAGACGGGCAGTTCACTTTTCAGAGACGCCGGCCCGAGGTTCAGAAGCTTTGCGCTTACTGCGCAGAACAGTGTCGAAGAGCGCCATGCAAACGAGGAACAGCGCCTTCAGGACAGATTCTCGCTGAACTGCACTGTCGTATGGTAGACTGACTTCTGTACGAGTATGGGCTTCCCTTCAAGTTGGCCAGGAGGCTGTCGCACAAGCGAAAGATCCGAAAGTCAAGACAGCCTTGCAGCAGAGCGCTGGTACTCCCAGAGTTTCACGTCTTGCAACCTTTTTTTGCAGAGTTGTCCAGAACCAGAGCTGCTGCTCACCTTCGCAAGGTCACCTCAAACAAAGAAGCGTTAGACGAGACGAAGAGCATCTACAGCAACATTGCCGGGAGCTAAAATCACGGCTTCGAGTTGTTGATGACGGAGCAAGAACCAGTACCCGAAGGTCACGTTTTCTGACAGCATGCTCTCCCTCCTCAAGAAGACCTCGTCGTCAGGCCGGCAATCTGGATTTCATGCGATCACCTCATTGTAAGCAGCTTTCTCGCAAGACCTTCTCACCTCGAAATGTGCCGCAGCAAAACCTACCCCAGCAAAGCCTAAGCCAGTGTCTGCGGTCAAGATTGGCGGAAGCCCTATTAAAACAGAAGGCATGAACATCAATGCCTGTCCCGACCCCCTTCCACCGGCAGTGATCTTTTCCGAAAGTCGTCTAAACCTGGAGAGTCAACGTGGTATCATTCTCGCGGCACGGTCCTTGCAGCTCAAGGCAACTGCGATCAGCTCATCTGCGGACTCCACGCATCCTGCGCAGAGACCCTGAGTGGTGCGCCTCCTCGCCTGAACCGCTCATGCACGTTTTTTCTGCCTGCATTTTTATCAGGCGCCAGCTGTGTGTGTGATGAAGGGTACATCGGCCAGGGCAAGGACAATCCTGGATCTTTAAGATCTCCCAAGCTTGATGGAAACTCTGCCAGGACTGCAAGCCGCCTGCAGCATTTGCACCCCATCTTCTGTTGGGTGAGAATGCAGTCCATGCCAGCGACATCCACGCCGCAGTCCTGGACAGGCTTAGGGGCAGATTTCCGGCAGACATGGCCGGACAGAGTCGACGGCATGTTCCCTGGTGACGAGAAGTGGTATATCAGGTCACCGCCTTCGATGGCAACAAAATCGCAGTGGTGTTCCGTGACGAGAACAAGGATCCAAGTCTTCTTGTTCTCCTGGTATGTCAGCATGACATGAGTCATGAACCTTTCAGTCAGGGCAACGCCGGATCTCTGGTCGTCGGGACGGTGGAGGAGGCCCCCAAATGCCCGCCATGACTATTGGTGTAGCCTTTATATGCTAGCCTAGTACATTGTGCTATGTGTATGTATATGTATGTGTATTTATACATATGTACATATGAAAAAATAATATATATATATATATATATGAGATGGGCCCCTGTACTTGGTAGAGGCCGGCTCGGTAGAGCTGTCTCCCCTCGAGCTCTTCACTGCACCGGGTGCAGCAGCCCCACTCTGAGAGTGCTCGCTGAGGGGTTTAGGGTTTTGGGGGTTTCGGGGGGGTAAAGGGTTTAGTTTAGGTTTAGGGCCTACTAGTGTTTGCGACTTCTGGGGTTTCCAGGCTTGCCATGCACTGCGGCCCTTTCTCACTGACGATGTTGGTTAGAACTCAGGCGTTCTCGCCAGTTGTGGCTGGAAGTGATGGCCAAAGCCTGGCTATCGCATGGCGGGACAATGCGAAATCAGGAACATGCAGGCAGCCTTGTCAAACATCTCTCTGCCTGTGGTCGCTGTTTTGTTGTCGCCGCGTCTGCAGGCTCCGAGCTGCAAAGCTTGGTGCATCGGGTATCCGTGGCGCTGAAATGGCTTTGATCCCAGTAGCTTTGTCTTGAGGATCTCGCTCTTCCAGCAATACGCTTGTTGTTTTGCCTTTTCAACTCCAAAAGCCCTGCAGCTGTTGGACCGCAGCGACTACGTAGCATGACATCAGTCGCATGGATGGCCTCATCCCGAACAAGCATTGCGATCAAGCGTCAGCAGACGTGGCTTGCCTCCGGAAGCTGATGGCGGCTGCCGTACGGCGCATTGCCCCGCTTGCCTCGAGGAGTGACATCGCCAGAGTCAGAGAGCAAGCTGTGCTAAGCGTCGCTCGCATCTTGAAGCGGACTGTGCTCGAAGCAGGTGCCTCGTTTGGAAGGCGGAGTTGTCGACGGTGCCCTCGGCTGCCTGAGCCATGACTTCGGCAAGCCTTTGAAGCCTGTGATGGTGTGTAGCACAGGTGTCACGACTTCTCCAGCATGGGGAAGTCAAGCTTGTACCGAGTCTTTCTCTCCCTTGCGAGCTTTCGCAGCTACACCTTGCCAGGGCCTGTGACTTCCCCAAGTCCGAAGTTCGGGTTGAGCCGTCAGATGGCTGTTTTTGAGGTCAGGAGATCGCCTGAGCTCGAGAAGCTGAAAGATGACTTGGTCATGCCGGAAGATGCCGAAGCTTTGATGATACCGTAGGGAGCAGAATGCATAGATAGGGACCGTAGCCTTGCTCGCAGTGAGGATGGTGATCGACGGAAGACTTTGGAATGCAGAGGAAGGCAGCTGAGCTCTGCCAAAGGACCTGCCGCTTCCTCTGCCGCTTCGCCTTGTGCAGGCGTCGGAAAGGAGGCTGGGGCCACAAGCGTGGCCGAGGTGGCACAAAGGGCAAAAGATGCTAGGACCGCCTGGGCCGCCAATGTCTCACGGTGGGACCTTTGCCGCCTTCGCGAAAATCGGAGTCAGCTGAGTCGTGAGTTTGAGCAGCATTTCGTACATCAGGCTGTTTTAGCGCGTCTTAGTAGTGAGCTCAGGCACTGACGTGGGGGCCAGCCATGGACTTCTGCACTGGCCAGGCCGAAGCAATGCTACTTCCCGCCTTGGCTTGCTTCACCGCTGTCGCATTCGAGCTGCGTCTGCAGGCCCACAAGATGTCCATCCAAGCATTTGACAAGAATCGCTTCGTCGTCCTTTATTCAGACAAGGCAGCATTTCGTTGGAGCAATCCCAGGACCCTGCGTGATTCCTTCCGAGTGCGGTGAGGCCCGGGGGCCTGACCCCGCGCGCACGGAGTCCTTCGGAAACTCCGTCTTGGCTGACGTTGGAGAATCGGGTGCCCAGCCTAAAGCCTGGCAGTTTCCGAGCCACAATTCACTCATCATCATCCGAACTCAGGCAACATCTCCGTGCTAGGCGCGAGTCTGCCGTGTAGGTCCTGATCTCACGCCAGTGCCTGGGTGCTCTAGGCAACTTCCGATTCACCGACAGTGCCGTCGCCCGTCTGGAGGCGTCAGCAGTCGCTGTCCATCACGGGTTCTGTGTTGCAGCCGAAGTGATGAGGCCACGAAAGTCAGCAAGAACGGCTTCGTCTTGGCGGCTGACTCGGAAGGGTCTGCAATGCACCAAACGGTCACTGGCCGAAGCACCGAGGCTGCCCGAGCCTCGCCCGCCCTCGACGAGATGAGCCCGCAGCCTGTCAAGCAGGAGGCCACGGAAGTGGGAGTCATCACCGATTCTGAGCAAAAGCGCGTCCGCGCGTGAGGCAATGGCCATGTATGGAGAGCTCGTCGGGGAAGACCTTGTCTTCGACCCAAACCCGGCGCAGCCCTCAGTGTAAGGAGGCCTGCGGTGCTGTTTTGTGCCCTTGACAAGAGGTGAACCTGGAGACAGAGGGTCAGATCTGGGCCAGGGGGGTGTCCCTGATTGCGCCCAACACCCTTGCCTACGCTTACCAGGATGGAAAGTGGCCTGGCTGTGAGTCAAAATTGAGGGTCGTTGTGTACAAGATGCTGTATGGGTTGATGCAGCTTGGAAACTGCGAGGGATCTACCTGAAGCTGACATCCTTATAAGGAATCAGCAGCTCAAGATCGCTGTGCTGAATATCCATCCACAGACTCATCGCATGCAGGCCCGCTGCCTCATGTAGATTCCAAAGCGGCGAGTTTTCTTGGGGTTCGTCAGGTGGCCCAAGCGCCTGTGTCTCTGGCAAAAGGCTTTTCGCCGGATGCTAAGAGACAATCCGAACTGCCAGGAGTCTTCTATGTGTTCTTCTTGCATGATCATGCAATCGGGGTGCAGTCTTCTGAAGAGCTAAGGCCGTATGTGTCCATGCTGTCGCTGCCATACTCGGCGTCAGAGCCAGAGACAGATGGATCGCCATGAATGTGAAGTAGGGCGTCCGACAGCACAAATGGCTCGAGAGGTCTGATCCATACGCTATGACCTACTTCCAGGGTCGGCACCCCAGAAGTATGTCCTTAGCCTGAACATGCTTGAACATGCAAGATGTAATCAATGGAGCAGCTGATCCCAAAAGCAGTTGGCTTCTATGAGGTGATGATGGCACCAATGTGCTCAACATCTGTGGTCTGAGTGCAGAGCAGAAGCTACAGAATTGCGAGGCGAGATTCCCACGCTGTTCAGCATCTCCGAGTCTTGAGCTACACACCAGTCTCGTCTCATGACCGCTGGCAGGACTTCCCGTGGCTAAATCAGAAAGTGTCCACTGTTTCCGGTGCTTCCCTTGGAGAAGGCACGGTTGCTTACCGCTTGTCCCTCAACCATACGTCAGCTCCCCTTCGCAGGCCGAGTCCTGATGGCCTTTGCAACTCCGTCTGGAGTTCCGTCAGCCGCGCAGCATCGTCCCGAGCGAAGTTAATCTCCATTCCTTCGTGTTGCGCAGGTACTACAGCCTCGTGGGCTTGTCGAAGAAATGAGATACCGCGCTGAAGCAGCCCAGCGTTGGCTCAAGCTCTGGGACCCTTTGAGCGGTCCCGTTTGTGAAGATTCTGGTGGAAGCCAGCCATCCTGAGCTTTGCTGTGCAGCGCCGGTTCAAAACACTGGTTCACGTCTGCTAGGAATGAGGAAGCATTAAATGCACTTGCTGGAGGCTCACACACACACACACACTGCAGCGAGGAAAGGTCACAGGACCTACAGGCCGAAGCCCGGACGCTGCATCTCCCTAAATCCATTTTCATCGGAGATCCGCAGAGATGCACCCTCCCCCGGACATACATCTACAACTGAAACGCATGAGGTCATGTGACAAGTGTTTAGGGACACAGGTTTGTGCAAAAGTCGGCTCCAGGCTGCAAGTGCCAACTCAAGATGTCCGGGGAAAAAGCCCTGAACCATGCTGAAGATGTGGGAAACATCCGCAGCACCACCCCCCCAAAAAAAAAAAGGTATCCAGGCTTGGATCTCTCCTGCACTTTCGGGTGCAGGCGAGGATCCGAGGTAGCAGCGATGTTAGCACTATGAACTCGGCTCCTAGTGGGCGGCAGAAAGGATGTAGGATGACAACGTATGGATTGCAGCAAATCTTCAGCCCGGATTCATGAATACTTCGACATGTATCTGCCGGAGACATCAGTTTCGCTTTGCGTACACTTCCTCCCTACTGGTCTTCTAAGTAGATATAGCAGTCGAATGCTGTCATAGGCAGAGGCATACTCCACTAGACGCTACCAGAGATTGGCATAACGAACTAGTTGGTTTAGCTGCTTTGCCCTCCATGGAAGAGAGGTGAAGGCAAGGGGCGCCTTCGGGCATTCGGTGCACGCCTGGATCGGGGTGGTTTTTCAAACCAGGTCATGGAGAGGACTGCCATAGAGATCACCGGTGGCACGACGGAGTGGACGAGCAGGCTCGTGCTGCTTATGCTGTCGGCCTTTCAGTAGACTTGCCTTCCCCTCCGGTTGCCCCTCTTTGTATCAGGCTGAGCCTGAAGAAGGCGATGGAGAGGTATGGCGAGGCTGGGCTCCCGCTCGGCACAGACCCTGTCGTGCCGGGGGGGGCGCTTGTGCGGAACTGGCCCATTGGCAGGTGATGGGTTGTCACATGGGGCAGCGTGGCGTGGACAAGCCTGTCGTGCGTTATGTCACCGGCGAAGTGGCTCAGGCTGCGCATGAAGCACTGAGGACCCGAGAGACCCGAGAGATGTTCTGTGAGATATATATTGGAGCCTTGCCCCCCCCCCCCCCCCCCC